>WEIV01029014.1:228204-374609 GCA_013390005.1 Calyptomena viridis
TTTTTTAAGTAACCTTTGGTGTAACTCATGCTGGGAATAAGCAGAGTTGCTTTTATGCATGATGAGTCTGAGCCTCCAAGCTTAAATACAGAACGACTCTATTTTTTTGTCAAGAAAAACCCCAGTGATTTCCCCACGCGTTCCTCAAAGGCAATAGAGGGAAATTCGGGTCTTGACATTTCTTCATAAAGTTAATCAAAGCATGGAATTATTGGCTGTTCAGCCACGGGAATGCTCGGTTGGCGATTCCTGCAGTGCCAGTGTATGAGGGCACCGTCTACTAATACCCCAGCATTTTCTGTCCAGCACGGCGACAGTGAGCAGCTGAGATTACTACCGTTTTAATAAGTGAGGAAAAGAAAATAATCTGTTTTTGTGGCTTGTTTACTCAGCGCGTGCAAAAGCACGTTATAGGCAGGCAGGGTTTTAGCCTCAAGACAGAGGCTAATAAGGCCTACCAGGAGCTGGTGCTGCACGTAAAGCATATTGAAGTGATTTCCAGAACTGCTTTTTTCCTTCTCGTTTTCCTTGTCCATCTATTAGTGTCTGTTGGGCGCTGAAATGTCACAAACTTGCAGCTATACAGAAATGCAGGTGTTGCTTGATGTCGATACTGTTTGCAGAGGGAAATCCCGCTTTGGTTCAGTTGCTGCTGAGGGCCGATACTGGCAGCATCTGACACCGAGTTTTTGGATAGATGGCTGAAGGCGAATTTGCCAGGAAGTTCTGTTCTACAGAGAAACTAAATTTTCTCTTTGAATCTCTCTAGCTTTGGATCAGATGATAACTTACAGTATACAAGTTGGTAGAAATACTGTATAGATGAAACATTTTTGGCAGTTTCTGTACTAACAGCCCTGTCTCATATTCTGGTGCCTGAGTAGGACTTGCTGTTAGGAATTGAAGTGCAGCTGTATGATTTTTACGTTCCAAATGGAGCAGGGTAAAGGAAGCATTTCCACTGACAGACTTGTCTCAGGCTGTGGAAAATATAAACAAAAAGTTTATCGGTAGCGTAACTAGTTCAAGACAAGGCTTTTAAAAACACAGATCCTTTTTAGAGCTTTTGCGTCTGTATTAGGTGTTGGGGTTTGATCTGACTTTACAAGTGCAACACGGAGTGTGATAAAGGGCAACATCTTTCGAAGACATCAGCTGCTGTGATAAATCCAGCCTTTTTATCTGGTACTTTGAATTTTCAGTAAATTTTCGATACCCAGTTGAAATGAAGACTTATTGAACAATGGGGCTGACACTGTTTCATCTGAATTTGGTGGCAAAACTCCATTTCACTTCAGCAGAAGCACGATCTGGGCCATAATGCAAAGTGCTTACATTGATTAGTATCCTTAATACAGTCACAAATTTTCTGACAATTTATACTGTTAATTTGATATTGATTCCTTTGCTGAGCAGCATTAACTGGTACTTGGAGCTAATTAAAATGTTAAAAACTTGGATCCCTTGAGATTCTTCTGATATAATTTAGTTCAGGAGTTTCTAGCAAGCCTTTAGGATGACCTTTCTCAGGAGGTGCAAGCACATTGGTAGCAGAAAATTCTACCTCTGATGATTGTGAACTGTCTCTGGAAGTTAGGATAAGGTGCTCGCTCCTGTTAAAGGTGGGTGCAGTTGTGCTTGGGTGGTAGGGGCATACTGGAAGGGGCAAAGGGTGGGTCAAGAGCTAATAATTTGCCAAGCATCCAAAACTGCAAAATTTAATTCCTTGGCAGGGCTAGAGTTTCTTTTAAAGTACGCATATACATTCAGAAGAGGATGATTTTCAGAGGAGGACTATTTCGGTTTCTTGGCTGGAACATAGATGAGTTTGTGCAGAGGCAACACTCTTAAATAGAGACTCCATCTTAGTCTCCTGATGCTAAAACTCGTTGTATGTTATTATCGTCTTTGTTTCCGTCACAGGTAATGAATACGACTCTTCAGGAACTAATGTCAGCTTTTCACATTAGACTTTTTTTTGATTACTCGTTATACACAGAAGATAGTTCTGTATTAGAAGACTTTTATCTTAATTTAGAATATTTTTACACAGCTAAGTTAATTGTTGAAGGTAGCAAGCCCAATTAAAAATACTCCACTCTGGTACTGAGTGGGAAAATAATTACTTTAAACAAAGGGAAAAAGAGAAATCGGTCTTACTATCTTATGTATTGTTGTATATGAAATATTAATACTGTTTCCAGTGAGATGTGCTGAATACCATAATTTGTAAACATAACTGGGATTATGTTCCTCGAAACAATTATTTTAAGAGCTATAAATTAAAGTTACAACTATCACTCTTTTTTTTTTCTGCCTAAGGCATTAAAGCAGAAGTGAATATTTCAGATGTGCATATATTAGGTTTCCACTAATTCAGATAAGGTTTGCCCAATACACCCTGCAAACAATCTTCTTTGCATCCACTTCCCCCTGGCCCCAGTGGGACATTGGTTAACCTAATACTGCCTGACAGCTAACTAGGGCAGTAGTGTACGGTGCATCGCCGTAGAGCTGGCACACTCTGGACACTGTTGTGTACCACAGACAGCCTCATTTGGTACAATCCTGTACACTTCCACACCACTGGGGAGGGCTTCGATGCATGTTTTAATATCCACTTCTGTCTTGAATACTTAGGGAGGGTTAATATTTATATTTATCATCACTGAAGAGGGGAAAAGGTCTGAGCGTGAGCTGGTTTCACCCTTGTGAAATGCACTATGCGAGGTGACTGTTCCAGGTACTTACTACACAGAGCTCCTCGATGACCAAATCTATCTGTCTTTCCAAATTCAGGTGTCTCGTTACCCTGTCAATATCCTTCAGTCACAAAACTAGTGTGCTGACTTAAAAACCAAGTTTTACCCTACACATATTTAGGGCGCAGCACTCACTTCACCCAATAATCTTGAAATAGAAAACTGAAACGCCTTTGTGTCCGTGTGTATGGTAGAGATGCCCAGTTTCACTGTAGCTTAAGTAATTCGATACCTCTTCCTATAATGTTATTTTGTAATTTCTTGCAGCGCTATCTTGTGAAACAGTCTTTTCTACATGAAGAGTACACTAGGGGGACTATTTTCCTCTTTGTTAAGCAGTGTGGCAAGACTACGAATCTCCTTTATACACAGATACCAGCAATTCCCAAATTTCAATGCAGCTGATTTGCTTTGATTTGTTTTTCATATCAGAAGCCTCTTTTGTTTTACACCTGTTGCATTCATCTTCCCCATGAAAGAGAAACATTTATCTGCTGGGATATGTACTCTGGAGGGGAGTTTTTGTAAACTTCGCACACGGACATTCCGTCGTTCCTTACCATGTTTTATTGGCCAGTATGTACCAAAGGGCTGCGGTCCCTTCAGTGTAGCAAATGCATGAGTCTCTTCTCTAATTATTGAGACTTGAAAAGGCTTGAGAAGTTTACCAGCGATGTAGACAGATGTCTAAATCTGTTAGCCAGATGCTGATACACAAGATGTGTCTGACTTTTTTTATCATCTTTTTGTAAAGGATGTGAGAAGGAAGCAACACCACTCTCTGTTTTTGTTTCTCCTTCCTCGGCGCACAGTGTCTTTATCAGGAGTGGCAATGTGAAAGTGCAGTTAGCGTCAATTTTTTTTTTTTTTGTATTTAAAGATTCTGTTTCCCAGTTAACTGCTAACAAGAACATTTTTTGCAGCCTTCTGTTATACTCTTACTTTTTTTTTTTTTTTTCAATACAATTTTGAGCTACCTTGTTCATCTGTACAGGTTACAAACTGTAGCCTAATTATTTAAAATTTTGATCTACCCAAGAGAGCACGGGTTTAAGCACGTGAATGGATCCTTGGGACTTCACTGGGATTAGTTGTGTGCTTAAACTTATTACTTAAGCATCTTACCTGATCAAAGCCTTACTATGTTGTGCTTTAACAAAATACTCAGTAACATTTGTAAATGAATTTTGTAGTATGCAATGTAGAGAGATATGTGGTTCCAGCAGTTGAAATCGCTAGATAACAAGCTTCTTGCATCAGAAAGGAGTATACTTGATTATCACAGTAACAAATGACTTTTTAAACTTCCCACTAGAAATCACATGTAGATATTAGCACACATTATTATTTTATATCTGAAATGTACATCAAAGATCTTACTTTTCCCCAGCTCATGCAAGCAGGTGACAGCTATTAGAGCAGTAAGAGAGAGACCGAGTAGTTCTCCCAGAATCATTGACATTGTTTGATCTGCAGTGTGACAGTGAGGAGCACCTCTGCTGAAGGACTTGTTAAATGGAGACATAAACACATCGCCATGGTGAATTTCATCAGCTGCAAAGAGTCACAGGTTCTGATAAACTTTAGTTTTGGTGTGAATGGGAAACCTCCAGCCAGTGATGCTGGATAGTATTGCTGTCAGGTAGAGCTGTGTGGTAAATACTGGGTTCAACATTCCTCAGTTCTTCAGAGACGGAGGGTTACCTAAACCAGTCATGCAACATTGACATTGTCTGTAATAGATTTATTAGTGTCAATATTTGAGCATATTTAAAATGGGAAGCTTGAGAGTCAGAGGCTGGCTCCTACACTTACCTGTGTGTTCGAAAGTACACAGTTAATGCTAATTAAATTAAAATAATGCTAATTAAAATTAAAAATTAAATCACCTTAGTGGCATTTATATCCGTTGTATTGGCTTGAACAAACACTGTCTGAGACTATCAGGCTGGAGAGATGTCCTGGCACTGCTGCCCTGGGATGTCCTGCCTCTGCTTGGTTTTGTCCCGGTAAAGCGAGCAGTGTCTTATACTCGAGGCCATTTTGTATTCGGGTCATTTTGGTGGTGCTACACTACTTTGCTGTAATCCTGGGAGATTAGGGGAGGCTGGGCACGTGCTGGTGCATTTAGAAAGGCGAGTGATTAGGGTTAGCTGGGTGGTTTTGTGAAAGCTCTTTGTGCTGACGTGGACAAAGTAGAACCCAGAGTCGATGCTGTGCCTTGCAGAAGGCAGAGAGCACTGGGGCAACCCCCCCGCAGCCCCCTGCAGCGCCTGGGTGGTTTTCAGCCCTCTTGCCTGGGGTGGACGGGGTGAAAAAGCATGCAACCAGCCCCGAAAATTACAGTGGGTGTGTTGGGTTCAAAAAGAGGCCGAAGGGATTGCCTTAGAGATAAGGGAAAACTGACGATAAACAGCCAAAGCATTTCTCTAGGTGGCAGCCTCCTAAAGGTGCCCTGCTAGATTTTGGCAGCCAGCTATTTTGCATGGAAGTGTGGGAAGTCTTTTATGAGGATTGTTCTTTATTTGCAATGCAGTTAAAGTGGGTCTTGGTGTAGTAGTGGCTTGCCAAGGGAGAAACTGAAAGTGTTTCAAGCGCAAGTTGCTACTTAGACTAAAGTCTCTTCATGTTCTTGTTTTTCTTCCACTTTTTTAAAAGCCTTACTACTATCTCTGTCACAGAAAGGTGTCCCGGGGTAGGGCTACAAAATGGCAATGTTAGCTTGTTTCAAAGGCATCAGGCCCTCGGCTTTTTGAGGCACTCTCTCTGGAGAAGGGCAAGCTCTGAGCATCCTGCTGCCGCTGTTGCATTTCCCTTGCCATAGAATCCTGTGGTTCCCAAAACGGCTCTGAAAATGGGCCTTGCCAGATCCTGGAAGAGGAGGCACGTCCAGGTCCCACAGCACATAGTGGAGATCCTGATAGTAGCCTGTCTGATAACACAGTGCTCAGGGAGCTGCAGGTGTTTTGGTTTTTCGTTTTGTTTTTGGTTTTGTTGGGTTTTTCTGTTGGTGTTTGGGTTTTTTTTTTTAATGTGGCTTTTATTGAGGCTGACAATATATGCGTAGTGTGGTGGTTCAGGAGCAAAATGAAGTGTTGAAGTAATGTGCATAGTCATGCAGTTTTTGGTATTGCTGGCTCAGCACACCATGAGTTAAGTGAAGATTATACTTAACCTTGTATTTGCTCCTTTCTTGTGCCTCTACAAACTTAGACTGTTCTGTTACAATTTCCTGAGCATTGCCACACACTAAGCTTGGAAAATGAGGTGCATTTAGCCAATTTATAGCCTGACATATGTTAATTAACATTAATTACCTGCTTGAATAGTCTATTTAGCACTTATTATTAAAAAGTGGCTTGTCTACAGAAGAGGATTTTCCTTCACAGTGAGATGTTTTGTTATAACTTGCTTCAGATGCAGTCAGAATGGGGTAGCCCATGCTTCTCTGCATGGCTGTACCGGTTTCCTGATGTTCCAGTTGTGCATGTGGGATATGATTGTACCACAGACAGGCACCAACTCCTTACCCGTGTGTATTTGACATTTATTTGACAACAGCTCAGCTTCCCAAGCAAACCAGCATGTTTCCAGGCATTTTTTCCCGGTGGTGGGTACAGGTCTTGCTCGTCCGTTTGAGGCAGCAGGGAAAGAGCCATGCTTCTCAGTTTGCCAGGAACTGCAGGGGCATCTGGAACCCTGTGGTGATGAGCCCCCATCCCCTGTTTGGGGTGGAGGGGTAGGAAAAGCTCAGGTGTGCAGGGCTGGAGGAGGTTTGTAGGAGTTTCTGGGGCACACTGTGGTGCCCTGCAGGGAGGGTTTATTTAGCTCTATGTGGCCAAGGATGATGGACATTGAGACTCCACAGGCGTTGAGACAAGGCAACTGCTGGAGTGGAGTGTGGTCTCCAACAACAGCAGTTTATGTCTTGCTGTATTCATCAGTTATGTTACCTGTGTTATCTCCTGGGCAATGTGTTGGGCAAGGGTTGTCACAGATCATAGTTCTAAAGCTTGTGAGGTGAGAGGATTAAAAAGCAGAGAGTACTTGTTTGATTTCCAAATACCAATATTACACCAAAAAAAAAAAAAAAAAAAAAGTCCATTCCTAAATTCCTCATCCCCGGATTTCTTATTCCTGCCTTGGGGGACTCCCGGGACATTATGTCCTATTTCACCTTCTCCGTCCTTCCCTTCGTAACACCAGTGGGAGGAGTTGTGTGGTGCATGGGATGCCTCTGTGGGTGATGAAGGCTGTGCAGGGCACATGGCACAGTATAGCTGCATTTTGGCTGGGGATACAGTGTGGAGGCGATTAGGCTACATAACTGATGAAAAGCAATTTCGGGGCAATGTAAGGAGTTGGGAACAAGTGAGTGATTGCGTTAGTACTCTGCCTCATCTCTTGTGTGAAATAGCACAGGTGGGGCTGGAAAGGAGCACTGCAGTGTTTTCCATTGCTTTTTGCTGGAGTAGTTCCTCCTGATGCTGTGCTTGGCTGTGAGGTCCAGGAGGAGCCCCTCTTGCTCTGCAAAGCCAAAGTGCTTTCTCTGAGCCCTACCCAGCTTGCACATTTGTTCACATTTATGCCTGTAATGCTGCTTTGCAGGGAATTTGAGGCAGATCAGGAGTTAACAGCATTGATGTCTTGTTAATAACTCTGTATGTGTGTCCTACCTGGACTTTGCTTACTGGGGCAATTTTCTTTATCTATACGCTGGTACCTATTAAAAATAAAGGCTATTTAAATATTTTTACTGATCTCAAACACCTTTGTAAGATTCCACTGACAAATCTCCTTTCTGGGGATTTGTACTGATAAAGAAATACCTTGTATTAGCTCTCATAACAGACTTGTACTAACGAATTGAATGAATTGCTTGCTATATCACAACATACTATGTACTTTAGAGCTGAATTATGGAATGCTGGATTTTCACTTGTACATGTTTATTTGGCAAAGTATTATTTTACTTTATTTTTCTCCTGATGGTGAAGATGCCACTTGCTACATCTAAAGGAAGGTACCAAGGTTGTGCATGCTGAGACAGAAGGGTAGAGGCAGCCCATAGATCATTGCCAGAGGAACTGATTGAGGAAAGTCCACTTGAAGCAAGGAAGATGATGTGCGGCGCTGACAGTTTGTTGTCAGGGCCTTGCAGTGTGTGTCTCCAGTTTGGGGGGGCAGGAGGCTGCCTGCAATGGGTATGGGACTCCACCTGTGCAACCTGAGTGCTGCCGGCTGTCAGGTGCATTTCCGTGGGGTGAGTCACTGGGTCATGCCACTTCTGTGTCCCTTCATCCACTGCCCATGCCGAGGTGAAGGGTGGGTCTGTGCTGACGTCTCCATGCCAAAATGAGAGCTCTGGAATGAGGGCAGGAGGCAGGAGTGCTGCCAAAGGAGCCATTTTTCTCCTTTGACGCCTGCCTCTCAGGCTGTCTTCAAACTCTGTGTTGTGCTGTGGGTCTGCCTGGAGGCTACTCATATTCCAGCCCTCAGCCTTGCAGTGTCTATGGGCCAACCTGCCTCCCCGTCCCTGGGCTTCCAAGATCTTTGTCTCTAGGGAGCAGCGGAGGCCATAGCACTCCTGGGATTGTGATCAGTGGGTGGGACTCAGTCCTAGGAAAAAGTTTTCGATAGGTTTGCTGGCTCCTGAGTCATGTGAGCAGAAAAGGGCAGGTTCGGGCTGCTTGCCAGCATTTGAACATGGAGGCAGCGTCTGCTTATCCCAACCCCAGAGGAGTGGGAGACAGCAGATAAGTCGGAAGACTGATGAGGACAGACAGCGGTCTGCTGTAGGAGGACAGATAGAGGAGCACCCAAAAACTTTGGCATGTGTTCACTTGGGCTTCACTCTGCCTCCTGGCTGCTGCGACTGCGAGGTTCACAGTGGGAATGAAAACTGGTTTGCGTGGATATAGCCCGGTTTATGACAGCGCAACTTTCATGGGTAAATGAAGTAAAGAGGGCAGGGTCTGAGTCTCATCCATGCTAAAGGCCACGCTAAAGCAGCATCAGGCCTCTCCTGTGATGCTGCAGCAGCAGCACACATTTGCATTAGTGCAAGACAGACTAAAGCCAGTGCTTAAAATCCCGATTGCAGCTGAGCCTGGGCTCCCTGTGAGGACTGAGCACGACCAGGGAATGTTAGTAACAGTGTTACACTGAAGTAAACGAAGCTTTGTTTAAAAATTTATTAATTACCTAACAATATGCTAATACAAGCTAGTCTCCTAGTCCTCCTCCCAGTGCCAGCACCTCTGACTTTGTAGACAGTTTGCTCTTATAGCTTAGCTTTTTCTCATGCTGTACCATGTTGGTTTTTACACTTTTTTCCAAAATAGGATGCAGAAGAATAAATGTATTATTCTAAAGAAATAATGTCAGGACATGGACTAGATTCCCAGGGCCATATTTGTTTTATCTGAAATATGGACTGAATTATCTTGATATACTTATTTGTCAGTCCTCTTAAACCCTGCTCTACTTGTTTTTTTTTTCTCTCCACCCTATCACTTCACACACCTATTTCAGCTCTCCAGAGACACATTATGACCAAAGTTCACTTTCTCACATGAAATTTGCAGTGTAAACATACCTTTAAATGCGAGACTTAATCCAGATCAAAAGTTTCTAACTTTATGTGAACCCGAATCTTGTGTATATATAGTCGTTAGTACTTCCATGGAGGATTTATCAGTTTCATATACTAAGTTCTAGATATGCTTAGTACATAGAATTTGGCGTCTGATAAGTGAGAACAGTGCTCAAGAAAGAATGTGTTTTTGTGAGACTCTCACAGGCTCCCACATTATCACCTTTTTTTGCTGATTGGTTTTGTGCTGAGAGCAGTGATGTGGTTTCCTGAAAGCCTATAACCTACTGTTTGTTTTGCAAAACTGCTCTGGACCTTGACTAATTTTCAGAGAATGTTTTTTTTTTTCCAGGAATTTGTAGGAGAAGGTGAAACCAGTTCAAGTCGTGTCTTGAGATGCTTGTAAGCTGAGACATGCAGAGCTGTTGTCCCTGTTTTTGTGCAACATGACCTATTGTGCTTAAGAGTTTCATTGTATGGGGAAACTCAAAACCATTTGTTTGAGATGTCAGGTTTCAGAGTGAATGGTGCTTCTTTAAGAATTCATCAAGACCTACAATGGGAGCTGCTGATCCTACAATGACTTTGTAGGAGAACAGCATTGGCACCGGTAATGATGATGCCACTGAGGAGCTGTTAAAACTGAAGCATTTTGTTCGTGGATTTTGTTCAAGCAGCTTCTGCTTTTGCTTAGCCTCAGCCACATATTTGTCCCAGATAAGTGAGCTATGTCTAAAACCTTTGATTTGCAAATGGAAGTCATGTCAGAGTTCTTTGTGAATTCATCCAGAGGTTTCCAGTTTAGTTTGTGTAGCAGCCAAAAGCTCTGAACCTAGTACTATGTTCATCAAGATGCTGACAGTGCGATTTTCACTTCCTATAGCATGTTGAGATTTATTTCTTGCCCCATTGCTCTTACATCCTGATTCATGAATGACAAAAATACTTCTGATTAAAATGTACTAGAAGGTTTGCACGCTTTGGTTAGAGAGAAATCTTTTATGAGGAACTGTTCTTTATAAAGTTATGGGGAAGGGAGCCGTGTACGTAAGAAGGTATTTGAAAATCAATAGTGAGGCCATTTTTCATACAAAAAAGAGGACACGTGTGTAGGCCATAAGGTAGTGGCATACGGGGCTGGGAGGAGGAAGGATTCTGTGAGCTAGCAGTAGGGAGTAAATCAACCTGATGTATGTTCACAGACATCTGATGTCTACTGGGCCTAGTGGGGTAGCTCAAAGCAGGTGGAAGAAGCATACTGTTTACCTAATTAGAAACATAAATAAAATCTTTCCAACATTTTTCTAAAGTAAAATGCATTTGAAACATATGTCAGACTTCTCACAACCAGGAAAGATCTCTTAAAACCCTGCTGTTCCTCAGGAAGGCTGTTTATAGCCCACCTTATTCAGGGCTCTACTGGGTAACAAGTCTTCCTGGTTGGAAGATAGAGTGGGATGTGCATTAGCAGCTAGAAATGTTAGGGTTCTCTCTGAGCGCACCTGTACTCCTTTTTAATCAGTGGGAAAAGTCCTATTGTTTAAGACTATAAACCAGGGAATTTGAACAACCAAAGAAAATTATCGTGGTTGAAATCACTGAAGACATGATGATGGGAAGCAGGGCCTGGGCTGCAGTTACAGTCAGAGCAGCTCCATATCTCCAGTGTATTTTAAGACCAAGGAGACAAAGATGATGCTAATTGCAAGAGAAACTACTTAACTGCTTGGTATTATGTGTGAAATGAAGGGGGAATAACGCTGATTGAATGACCTATTTTGACTTTCTCAGTATAATATGTTTAACGTTTTAGTCTTTTTCTGGACAGTGAATTATAATTTTATCAAATCCTGCTGGAAGTGAATGTTGCTGGGCAAAGTATTTTATCCTCACAGTTTTAACCACTGAGTTACATCTTCCTTCTTGACTTGGTAGCAGGAATTTTCTCTTTCAGCTGGAAAGGGCTTTTGCCATGCAATGCAGTGACAGTAGTCCTTTTTGTTTTATACAAAATAGGGACCTGTCAGGAAGAATATAAAATAGGGCACTGAAGGAGTCTAATTTAGAAGGAGAAAGGGCATAAATCTCCACCTCTCCCTGATGACAGAAAGCCAAAGTACAGCAAAAGCATTTCCCTGCTTGTAAAATGCCAGATGCCAAATGTAAAATACCAGAGTAGTTGTTCTGTTAAAGGCACAGCTGTATCTAACCTCTTTATAAGTTTTTCAACTTTGTTTTCAGTATATAAAGGGATTTTTAGATGAGGGAGCGGCTCTGTTAGGGTCTTGTCTGCTTATTGTGCTGTTAGCAGAAATTCTTTGCTGTTTTGGACCAGTGTCAGGCAGAATAATACTGATTAAGTCCCAGATGAATGTGGGTGGTGAAAGGAGAAAAATAATTTCAAATAAAGAGGGGTATTATCAACTGAGCAGCCAGTGTTTATCTTACAGTGCTGAAAAATGAAAGCAGGAAAAAGTATTTTTTTTTTTTTTTTTTTAAAAAAAAATGGGAAATCTTAGCTGAAAAATCTGTTCTGACCAGAATTTGGTACCCCACTTAAACTTGCAGCAAATTGGGATTGGTGCAGCAGTGCCGTGAAGCATTGAGAGGGAGAACAGAAGTAGAAACAAGCCTCCAAAACTTGAGAGGATCCTCAGATTCTTTGTCCATTTTGGACAACGTGACCTGTAGCGACACTTGCAGCTGCTGGATCCAAGAGTATAAATAGTGAAAAGAACACTGATTTGGCCAGGATAAAATGTTCATTTTGGGGTTTTCCAACAGCTGTGTTAGGACTTAACCCTGGCAAAAGCTTCTCACGTGTCATTTTTATTCAGGCTGGTACTAAGAATGTGGCGTGCCTATGTTCTCTAATTGAAGGAAAGAAAAGAGGGGAAAAAGTAGTAAATTGAGAAATAGTGCATGTTTGGTGTCCTCTCAGCCTGAAGAAAAAACCACTTTGGTTGAACAGTATGATAGCAGTTGTTAGAGAAATTAAGTATGGATTTCCTTCAGTTGTAGCTGGATCATGACATCTTACTAAATTTATCCGGGTTTGAGTACCTGCTTTCTGATTTGACATTTTTGTTAGATGGTTGTTGGTTGTGGGTTTTTGTTGTTGTTGTTTGTTTGATTGGTTTTGTTTGTTTGTTTGTTTAAAAAAAGCTCTGCATAGCCTGAGAGAGAGATGATAGTTTCGTTATTTTTTGCAGGAAACTGTATCAGGCACCAAACCACCAGCAGCTTTTTCTAGAAGTACCATGATACAGTGGGTAGGTTTGAGCAATACCAGTGATGGGTTTTTCCTATTTCCTAAGAGCTGCCAGGGAAATTTCACATGGCTTGACAATTAACTGCAGATCACTGGAGTATCTCTGTGGATAGTCCTCACTCTTCAGTGAAGTGCCAAGCAGAAGTACTACTAAATAAGAGTGTTCTTTATTTACACAAAAATCTACACTGAAAAAATGTTTCAATATAGAAGGCAAGTGCTTGGGAAGTACAAAATGTCAGAATTAAGTTGCTTCTAACACTTCAAATTACTGCTCATGCTGGCTATGACACTGTCATTAGTAAGGAGCTCACACACTCTATCCACTCCCAGTCTCGTTGTTGGGCTGGATGCTTCAAGAGGTACTCAGTATTTTGGCTCATCCCCTGTCTCTCTCTGTGGGCCCTGTGCCATATTTATTGCACTTAGTTCTGAGTAAAGAAATACACCCTTCCTGATGTGCTTGTCTGTGTTATTTGCCTCCCTGGTATCCATAGGCTTCCCTGATGAGCACTGTCCCAGCCCTGTATCTTCTCCTTTCCCCACGCTCCTTACTCTATGTTCTGTCATTCCAGCCTCCCTTCCTGCAATTCCCAGTCCTGTTCCATGCATCCCTCCTTCCTTTTCCTGATCTTCCAGCCGTCTGTCTGTCCATTCAGGTTTTCCTATGTGTTCTGCCTGTCCAGCTTGTCTGGTTTTTATCCATTCCACATTTCTCCCTGCTCCACGATTACGGATTTCCTGTGTCTTGCCTATCCTGCACCACTTATATTGTTTCTAATCCCAGTTCAGTTCAGGTTTGCAAAGTTATTAGTGACAGTGAACAAACAGGGTTTTATAGTAGGAAGTGCTGGACAATATGAGGTGTAGGTGGGGCTCACAGCACCACCTATAATTTAGAACATTGTTTATAATTTTCAACTAATCCACCCTTAGGTAAGTAGTCCTGGTGCTGTCAGTGTGCAAATCCTTAGTCATTTAGATAATCCTACTTCTTCTGCTCCTACTGAATACTGAGAGGTTGTTCATTTGTGTAAGAGATGGAGGGTCCTGCCTTTAGAGAGACTTGGATCTCTTATTTCTGCGTGGCCTGACCTAGACATCAGTGACTGAGACTGTACAGTTCATAGGGCTACTGCACTGTCCCTAAAATATTGAATGGTACGTGTAATAATTGCTCTTATTTCTATTATGAGGGGCTATTTTATTTTTCTTCCCTATAGGTGAGAGGAGACATGCAAGTTCCTCATTGACAATGCATAAGGCATAGGAGTTGTATAGTCTATAGTCACACCGTGTTCTGCATCCTCTGGTATGGACCCTCTGACTTGATGGATTTAGACTGGAAAATGTAAAGACATAGCTGACTTTTCCTGACAAAGCTTCATGGTTTTCTTGTATCTTCTGCCTCTGCTGCTAACTTCATGTCTAGTCTTTAATGGTTCTTGTAGAATGCCTTCACATCTAGGTGGGAAACTGATCACATTTTTTTTGTTATCAGAATTAAATTGAGAAACTCATACTGAATTGTTGCTTAAAACCGCAAGATGCTAGCTAGCCTAAGTCGTTTAATGGTGCGAATAACCTTACACTGACCTGTAGAAGAGCTTTGGCATAGAGTGTGTAGTTATGAGTCCCTTGTTCCTTCATGATAAAGTTCAGAACTTTAATCAGGTGACAGGGTGGCTTGTCCTCTCCATTGCAATAAAGTGCATGCAAACATACATTGCAGCAAATAGTGCAAAGGCAAATATAGCATGTCCTGCTTTTTTTCCCTGCAAGAGAAATCTGCTATTTGTTCTCCACCACTGCTCTCTGAGCCGTTTTGGCAGCTTGGTCAGCTGAGGGATTCACTTGTGGTGCCTGATGCCTTTCAGGTGCAGAGCTTCAGTTTCCCAGGCTATTGATAGAAGCTGTTCGATCACAGCTCTCTGGGTCACATTTTATGGGGATTTTCTGATGGTTGTGGTGACCTTGCGGGGGGAATTAGAGTGGACGTAATGTTTCCAAGAATTGGAGATGCCTCTGCTATTGAGCTGGTGCACATTGCTGAATCAATTACTAGCATTGGCAGGATTTTGCTTCAGGGGAACCTCACAGCTACATCGCAGTCTTGTTATTAGTAGATTACTGTTAGTTGGTTTTAATACAGAGCCAGATATTTGCAGGGAGGAGAGACCTCAGATAGTTGGTTTCTGTGGTGTATTTTCCCTATATGCAGCAATATTGCAGCACATACCCTGGCATTGTATCTTGCGTTTTTAGGAAATTTTTATTAGCTTCTGTGTGGAAATACATGTTTGGTGTACAGTCATCCTGAAGCAAGGCATTGCAGCATGATGCCTCGACCTCCTCCAAAGCCATCTGTGACAACTAAAACTCTCAGCATGGAGATTTTCTAACTTTTTTGTAATGTGTTGAATCACAATAAGGGGACTCAGAACTTTTGTGACTCGGGCTGCTGTGCTGTAGGCCCATGGTGAGCTTTTGCAGAAGGGCTTCCTGGTGAACCTGTGCAGCCCCCTATCCAAATCATGTCACCAGCCTGTCCTGCACCCGTCGAAGTCAGTCAGTCAACTGCTTTTGGAATTGACTGTCAAAGTGTTGCCTTTAATTCAAGTGCTGGTAGAGTTTTCCTTGAAACACCTGTGTAGCGTTAAGCCCATTAGGAGTTACAAGTTTAAATATGTTTACACAAAAAAGAAGAACGCATGAAAGCTGGCATTGCCTAAGTAGCCAAAAGCAGTGTGATTATATGCTAGAGGGACACTGAAAATGTAGGTTGCTGGAGTGTGCTTCCAGAAGCAAGTCCCAACCAGAAGTGCTTGCAGTCACAGCCTTCGGAAGCACTGTCTGTCTGCTACAGCTGCTGAGGTGGCATGGGGGAGAGGGCTTAGTTGTTCATGGGCATCCTTGTAGAGTTTTGTAGGGAAGTTTGAAATGCTGAAGAGAAACATTGGCTGTATCTAAATGGGTCCCTGTTTTAGATTTTCCCAGGCAGTAGCAACACAGCCGGCAATCAAGTGACTTCTAACGCTAGTGTTTCATAACTGAAAGTTGGGCATTTTTCACGAGCTGTCCTATTTCGGGTTGTGAGCACGGGCACACGCACACCCCTCGCACACCCCCCACACACACCCCCAGCACCTTGTTTACTTCCTCTGTAAGTTCTGGGACATTCAGTACTAAGGAGCATGATACGCTTGCATAAACACCCCCGCCAGATTTATCTCTCAAGCCTATCTTTCCTTTCCCGTCTTGGAAAGTGATTAATCTGCAGGACACATTTTGTTCTTTGATTGCAGGGCATTATTCTGTAATCATTTACAGTTTTGCAGGGCTGTAGCAGTGGCTTGATGGAGTATTTCTGTCATGTAGCCGGAGCTGTTGGCTGAAGCTTTAGCCGCATAGTGTGGAGGGAGCATTATCGTGCGTCTCTGTGTCATGTTAAAACTGTTTTCTCTTTACCTTGCGTGCTTTCTGCACATTCAAAGACATTCAAATGTGAAGTTTTTTAATTCAAGTTTAAAGTGTAGATAAATGTCTACATGGATACATGCTGCGGGGGGCTGTTTTTTAGATTTTAGGAACAATGTCAGTACTGCAGCATGCTGGCTGCCAGTTGAGGTTTTCCCTTGCATTTATGTAGAGTGGAGGAGTTTAAATAACTTTTGTTTTCCATGGTGCAAGTTGTGTATTGAAGCCTGCATCAGTTAGAATTAGGCAACTAATGTAGATACAAGAATTGTACATATTTCTTAGTGTGGGAAACAAAAAAGTGAAGGTGAATCAGAAAATCTGTCCTATCTGTACTGCATCGAGGTTTTTACATGTGCCTTTTGTGTATTTTGTTTGTTTTCCAGTGAGCAAGGAAAGGAGGTAGGAGAGGTAACAACCTTGAGTTAACGTGTTGTGGGGTTGAGCTAAGATTGTTGAGCTGAGTTTTGTTCGATGCAAGTGTCCATGCTGAAAACCACTTCTTTCAGTAGAAAGGTGTAAAAAGCAGGTAGAAAAAATTCAAAGAAAACCACGTAACTTTGGGTTCTGACATGTTGGTAAGTTGTTTTTTTTTTTGCAATATATGTGCACCTTTCTATCCTCCAAAGGGAGAGTTCTTAATGGTCCTGAAGCAGATGGGTCTGGTCTAGTTGGTCATGCCAATGAGCATCTTTTTCCAAAGACTCAGAAGTCTGGCTCACACCATATCGGTCAAAGCACTTTCCTGTCACCTGATGACAAACCAAAGTCCTGTTGTTAAAAGACAGAAGTCACAACACTGAGGTACTGCATGCAAAGACCAGGAAAAACCGAGGGCATTGCAGGTGTAGCATGTCTGTTGAATGTGATGTCCAGAGGATCCCATCTCAGAAGTCAAGGCAAAAAAATCTTCTAACAGCCTTCCTTGTCAGTCTGATCTTGAGGGCAGGGCAAAGGAGGGGAGTTTCCTCTGACTACAAATCCAGCAGTTGTTTTAAATGGGCAGGTGTAAGAAGAGTACCCTGCTCTGCCTTGGGGACCTAAGAATGCTGAGCCAGGAAGAGCTTCAATTCTCCAGTAATGGGCTTTGGAGCAGGGAGAACAGGCAGCAAAGACCAGCAGTAACATATTACCCTGCCTCCTGATTTACTGATATATAGGGGTATCTAGAGCATCTGATCACAAATTTCATTTTCTATCCTAGAAGTGTAAATGCCTGAATTCTAAGTAAAGGAAAAATTAAAAGCAAGGAGAAGGAAGACTAAGGCTCTTTTGAAGTAGCAGCTGTTCAGGAAAACTACCTAATTTTGTAAGAAAATGACAGGTTTGGAGTGTGTGCATTTATGGAGATATCCAACTGGTTGGTTGTGCTCAAACTCAGGATTAAGGTAGCTGTCCTGTGATTATTGGAGGAGAACAGTTCAGTTGGGATGGTAAACTTGTACCATCTTCATTGCAGTGGGACAAGGCCTTTGGTTAGGTTGTGCTTGAGGAAGGAGCCAGGTAAATAATATTTTTCTGTGGTTGCAAATTTAGTAATGGCAAAAATCTTAGCAATAGGCAATTTTTCCTAACATCAGAGAAAGACCAAAATTACACAAACTGGTGCCAGACACTTCCCGCCCTGAGTGCTCCCCCAAAATCAAATGGAGCTGCTACTTGTCTCCTGATGCAACTTCAGTTGTGCAGCCAGTTTTAAGCACTGTTGAATGGGTAGAAGCGACTTGAAACAGGAGACAGAATGAAATGCAGTGGTGCCAAAATGCTGCCTTGCAGTGCTAGTGCCTGTGCCCTTCCGGGGTGGGTTGTGGCTCAGCTTTAGGACCTCAAATAATTTTTATCCATTGGCTGCCGGTAGGAGCTTCCTCTTGCTGCACTTGGATGCATGCCACAGAGTCATGGAGTCAGGGTTCAGCTTCACTCACCCCAAATCCCTTATCACCTCAAAACGATTTGTAACAGTCGTGTTTGTTTTCCTTTAACAGTGGGAGACGAATGCCTTTAATCTCAGTTTTTCATAGAGAGTACAGCTGCCCAGAGAAAGATTGCTAGGACATACTGTGTTCAGTACAAAGGACCTTCACACTGAAAAGTTGAGACCCCATTCCATCAGGCAGAAAGGAGCCTTTGCTTCAGTGTGGGTTAACTATTTAATAGCCAGCTCAGTAGGCAGGGTGATCATGTACAAGAATCATGCTCAACTATGTCCAGAATAATGTTCTGGGGAGTTGGAGCGGGTTTTGCTTAGCCCTCTGGAAGTGTCAGAGCTAATGGCATGCTGAAGTTATGAATCGTGCAAAAGCTTTGGGAGGAAAAAAAGCTTTGGGCTTGAACATACTCGATTATGGAAGAATACATGCACTGAGAGCAAGATCCTCATGAGTGGAATGTGTGCCTTTAAGGGAGGTTTTGGATAAGGACCAGGTGCTGGGAACATCTGTCAGAACATCGCAACCACTTGCAGAGCTTCTGCTTGGAGCTCAGCTAAAAACTTAGTGTGACCGGAGAGGTGTCTGTTCCTGTATACAGCTCCCTTAGCTCTCTAATTGTCGTGGTAACACTTTACCTCAACGCTTGCCTGGTGTGAGGGTGGATAAAAACAAGCTGTGTTTGCTTGAGGAAGACCCTTTTTCAAGCTGGACAGGTGAGTTTAGAAGGTGATGCTGTGGGTTTCAAGGAAGAGAGGCCATCTTCCAGCCACTGTCTCCTTTTTATGCAACAAAACAGTGGAGAACCCCTGAACTGTGGAAGTGTCCCAGAAGGGTGGAAGAGTGTGTTAAATTGCATGTTAGCCTTTTTTCCTCTTTCAATGCAATTGAGAATGAAGTGTGATGTTCTTCACCCAAGAAGTTTGGTTTTAGGCAGGGTAAGATCCACAACTGCTAAGTGTAGCTATTGTGCACGTGCATAATTTTTGACAGTGATGGCTGCAGCTGGGGCAGATCTTTAGAGAGGGCTTGTCCTGTGCAAGCCCCGGTGACATATGTAACAAACCCAGCAGAGACTAGAAATGACACTGGAGATATCTGAGGGAGCAGCAGATGACAGGCAGCTCCCCTCTGCCACCGCCCCCTTAGCTCATTGCTGACTTTCAGTCCTTTCTTTTCTCTTAATTGTGAGGCATCAGAGATCAAGCCCTGTTTATAGGTCACCCACAAGGGAAACTAGACTTTAAATTCTAAACTTCTAACTAGAGTAACATTTTCCTTTTTTATTTCATGCTAGAGGTTAGTTCTGGTCTTGGAAGCACCTCCTGTGCAGTGCAGAACTGGGCTCAGAGAAAGGAAATGAAATCAGAAATGGAGAAAAGTTATTTTAATCATAAATAGCTGTGGTAGGAAGGTACGTGTTTATATGTGCAGTAGTACAGTACCTACTGTGTGTATTTTAGGCGAACCTGAGAATAGCAGCTGTGCTGAAATACTTCACGGTGAAGTCAAATATAGTTTAGGTTAAAAAAAAAAGTTGCTGGGGAGGGTGGATTTCTGGCATGAAGCCTGTCAGTGTTATCTCTGCCGCGTGGCACAGAACAGCCTGTGACTCTGGTGCTTGTTTGCGAACGCGCAGTTCCCGTAACGGGATATGTCCTGCTCCTATCAGTGTGGTATTGTGCCCGGGGAAACGCTCCCTGCCTCCCAAATTTCCCCGAGAACCATAGTAGGCTGACAGCTTTGTTTCTCCAAAGGCTGCCTTTTCTGAAGTGTTGCTGATTTTGCAGCCGATGGACCTGCTGAGTTTTAAATCTATAGAGCTCAGAAGCAGCAAAGCTGCAGGCACTAAAACTAGAGCTCTTACTAATGTGCCGAGGTCAAAAAGATCAAAGCCTAAATTAAACTTGTCCCTGAAATTTGGCTATAAATCACAAATTCAGGAAGTTGTACATGAAAATTGGTCTAGGCACTGTTTCTTTCTAAAGAGTTCTTCAGCTAAAAATAGTGTATTGCGCTATAGTTATAAATAATACTTTTTTTTTTTCTTCCTCTGTCTAATTAAATTGTTACTCTTGCCACAGCGAAAGGAAAGGGAAAAGATAATAACATGAATCTAGTTGAACGAGTATGTAGCTTGCAGGTTTCAGCTAGAGTGTTTGCAGCTGCAGCAGACACTGAACCTTACACTCATGCGTTTAATTGTCAAAATGAAAATAGGGTGCTGTGGAGGGATTAACAGTGGTTTCTGTGTGTCCATCATTTGGGAAACCCTTTTGAAAGCTCACCCGAAGTGGGTTTCTCCTGCACTGTCAAAAAACAGAAGAAAGGAATTCTTACTCTAAGTTTTTTTGTTTGTTTCTTTAGATTTGTTTTGTTTTTGCAGGTAACTGCAGTGATTTTTGTTAAATTGTCCTTGAACCATATGGTGGGGTGTTTTGATGGACTCTGGTGTCCTACTAAAATGACAAGCAGTGGCCACAGATAGCTCTGCCATTATAAAGAGTGACACTTTGGCAGGTTTGCCTCAGGTAAATAGTGGATAAAACTGGAAAAAAGAACTTTTCTGTGTCTTGGCTATGGCACTAAGATGTTCTTTGAAAGCCTTGTGGGCAACCTGGCCATGGCCATCTGCCTACTGAATAGTAGCAAAGGCCAGCAGCCTGGCAAGACAGTACTTATCACACCTATTGCTGCTGCTGTATTAGTGTCCAGAAAAGTTTTGTGTATTCTGCTGCTGAGATTTGTCAGCAGCTGCTGGAGCCTTTTAGCTTTGTTCAGGTTTGTGGTGGATTGGAGGGGGTGGGAAGGAGCGCATCAGAGAGGCCATTTAAGGTCTTGTGGCTCCTGGGAGAGAAATGACCAGTGAAAGCAGTAATCCCAGAAGCCTAAGGGGGATGGACAGGCAGTAACATGGCTGCCAAACTTTAAGCTTAATCATGACATCTTTCAGGTGGTGAGAGTGTTATTTTTCTCAAACGAGGTTATTGTGAGAGAAAAGGAAGGGTCCTACAGAGCAGGAGAAGTAGAGAAGCTGGCCTGTGGGCAATACAGCTGGGCACAGCCTCAGAGATTTATTGCACTGAAATTTGTTGTCACTTAAAAAAAAAAAAAAAAGGCAGTGAGGCAGCTGTGTTATTTCACTGGCAGTGATGCAATGCCAGAGACACACCAGGATGGGAAGGACCAGCATGTTCTGTGACAGCACAGCATGTACGTGGTGTCACCCGGGCAGCACCCGACCAGCCGACGGCTTCAACTAAGTGCCAGCACTTCATCCACAGCTTCATTTTCAAGCCAATATTTATACATAACAGCTGGAAGCATGTTTTTGGAAGTAACACGTAGTGACTGCACATGTACAATTTCCAAAACACCCCTTTTGCCCATCCTATTTGTTGTGCTTTAGGGGGTTTTAGACTTCTTTTTCTAAATTTATTTTATTACAGTGCAGTCAAGGCATTTGCTAATTTCTCATTCACTTGTCAACTGCTCTGCAAGAGTGAAAATCTCACAGGACAACATCATGCTCTGATAAGGTTGTAAACAGAAAGCAGAAATCCTGGTATTTGTTTTAATGTTTACTGCATCATCCTGAAGTTTTCTACTGCCCCCGAAAGTTAGTGATGTCACAGGCAAAAAGAATATTGTAATATTGAAAAGAAAGATCCAGAAAGAAGAAACTTAAGCATTTTTTGAAGAAAAAAATGCAAAACGGGTGAGGAAGAAAGCTGGTGAATAAGTGTGTGTGTTTGTTTAAGGAATTGAATGGGTAGCAAATACTTTTCCATGTGTGTGGAAAATATGAGTTGGCTTTTGCAATAGCATTTTATGGGAAGAAAGATCAAGGGTTCAGGAGCTGAAATACTTATTCATAAGATGTAGGGAGCAAACACAAGCTACTTGTTGTGCTTCTGCCCATTTGCTGTAAGTCCAATCTAGCTGAATCATTTCTAGGAATGGAGTGGGTAACTGGATTTCCAGCCTTCTTTCTGTCCTTGGCTTCTTTCCTGCATGGCTGCTGCTGATTAGTACTTGTTATACTGAGCTCTACGTAGAGGGTAGGTTCCTGTCCACTTCCCTGCTAAAGCTTTTACCACCTTGGGATCTAAGCACAATCCACTTGAAACTGGATTAAAATAGCCAATTTGTTTTATGTAGGCTTTTTAACAGGTATCAGGCAGAAGCTGACCTGGGTAGGATTTTGGCCTTATGTTGGGGAAGTGAAAGGCCCTTCCCCATCCCTGGTCCATTGCTACACTCTGTGTGTGCTTTCTGACACCAGCAAACCCATTTCCCGTGGTGTCTGAGGTCTTCTGAAAGGCTGAAGATGTATCATGTATGATCTGCCGCATGAAGCCAAGCTGTGCTGCAGGTGTAATGTTCATTATTTGTGGAATATGATCTTTTAGATGTGTATCTGAAGAAAATTGAGGTTAGGCTGCACAGGCTGCTTGCCTGAAGGTTTTTGCTGTCTGCTCCCTTCACCCTGCACTGCCCAGATGATGTGAGCCCTGCTCAGCTGCCAGAGTGTGCATATAGGTGTGTGCCAGGTCAGTACAGCAGCCTGGGCTCGGCCACTGCATCGTCTCGTGCCCAGCTTTGTTTAATCTGGCACCTTCCCAGATCACCTTAAACATTGCTGTAGGCCTAAAGTTGGTGTGGCTCAGCAAGGCTGTGCTGCAGAGGAGCAAGGTGGTGGTTTTCCCCTCTTTTCATTAAGTGTAATGGGAGGGGGAATTTAGACAGCTGTTCAGAACATTTTTGAGAACTTTGAAAGGGTGTGAGCCCCTGTGCTTTCCATTGGTTTCAGGACAGGTTGATGATGCATCTGAGGACTAAAGTTTGTCCACCTGTCAGGAGGCAGAGGGGCTGGGCTGGTGGCTCACGGGATGAATTTGAATCGGTTTGGTTAGAAAAAAAGCTGCTCTAGTTATCTTGGTGATTAATATAGATCCTTCTGGTTGTTAACTAGCAAGTTTTAGTATTCTCTACTTTTGAACTTTGAATATGAGTCAGCAGTGCTCTGGTAACCATCAGGGCCAGCCGTGTTCTGGAGTGCATCAAACACAGCATCGCCAGTCGGCTGAGGGAGGTCATAGTCCTGCTCTGCTCTGCTCTGCTCTGCACTGGCGTGGCCTCACCTTGAAGAGTGTGTGCAGTTTTGGTTGCTGCATTATAAGAAAGATATTAAGCTCTTAGAGGGTGTTCAAAGGAGGGCAGTGAAGGTGGTAAAGGGCCTTGAGGGGAAGCTGTATGAGGAGTGGCTGAGGTCACTTGGTCTGTTCAGCCTGGAGAAGAGGAGACTGAGGGGAGGAGACCTCATTGCAGTTACAACTTCCTCATGAGGCAAAGAGGAAGGGCAGGCACTGATCTCTGTTGTGACCAATGACAGAACCCGAGGGAATGGCCTGAAGTTGTGTTGAGAGAGGTTTAGGTTGCATGTTAGGAGAAGGTTCTTCACCCCGAGCGTAGTTGAACACTGGAACAGGATCCCCAGGGAAGTGGTCACAGCACCAAAGCCTGACAGAGTTCAAGTGTTTGGATGATACCCTCAGGCACATGGTGTGACTCTTGGGGATGGGCCTGTGCAGGGCTAAGAGTTGGACTAGATCCTTATGAGTCCCTTCCAGCTCGGCATATTCCATGTTTCTTTGAATCTGTGATACCTTTCCTTCCAAAAGAGGGAAGTATTTTTTAGTGGCCTTGATCCAAGGTATAAATTGTTTTTTAGCAGCAAGTGAAGGAGCTTCCTAGAGGAGAAAGGTTCTTGGTAATATTGTCACCTCTATATTCTGTAATTACCTTTCATAACAAATGGCTTGAGAAGTCTAACAAAACTCACTAAAAGCAATTTGTTTACCTAAACAAAACTTATGTGAAAATGCCGCAGCTGAAGGAGTTCAAAACCTTCTAAATTATTTTGTGGGGAGGAAAGGCAGTTTTTTTGTGTTGTTTTTAATCTTAAGTGTGATTCCCCTTCACCCCTGGCTTTTCTAGCTCTGCACCCGTGTGTGTGTGTGTGCACTTGTGTGGTTATCAGCCCAAATGTGGTTCCAGGTCCCTCGAGGCAGCAGCCTTGCCCTGCCTTATGGCTCTGAGAGGGCTCTGAACAGCCAGAAAGATCCTGACGATTTACAGTTACCACCCTGTTTTTATTACGTGCTTCTCGCAGGCTCCTCTGCAGAGGCAAAGCTGTGCTAGATAAAAGACTATTCTGCTGTTTTGGAGCAGCTGTTGTACCTTGGGGGTAACCGTGCTGCCAGTGGCTGTGGGGGAGGGCGCTGGCAAGCAGGGGAGCAGCTGTAGTTGGGATGCTGTCAGCTTTCCATCCCCTCTGTTGGGCTTTCCCCACTTCTGCTAGGGGCGACCAAAAGCAAAGGGTCTGTACTCCCCAGAATACTGTTGCAAACACAAATAGGAGAACAGAGAGGGCCAGCTCACTCCTATATACATTGCTCCATTGTGATGGTGTATGAAATACCACTCCCAACTACCTGTTCCATAGGTGCTTCTTTCCCTTGCTGGCTGCCTCCTGGCTAGCCTTGTCATATGGGTATTTTGGCAGCCACAAGTTCAGCAAGGTTAGAGGAGCACTCACCAAGGCTGAGGGATTGTAAAGAGATGATGAACAACCTTTAGGACGTGAGGACAGAGATGTTTTGGGCTAGCTCACTTCCCGCAGTTCCTTGTGCAGCCAGGTTTCTTCTCCAAAGCCAAGGAAGTACTTCTCCCTGCTCTTACTGCTCATCATGGTGAACTTGAGTCCTTCCCTCTTTAAAAACAGCATACGTTAGTATTCAAATTTACCAAATTAACTCCAGAATGTTTATGATGGCAAAATGATAATTGGTGGCTGCTATCTCTTTCCTCCTCATGAGCAAAGGCCCACTCTTTGGCAATGGGACAAAGTGGCCTCAGTGTGTAAAACACATCAGTGTTACTGTGCAAAACACATCAGTGTTACTGTGCTGGTGTTAGGGTGGACTATTAAGTTATGAGTTATGTGCCCATCAGAACTTCCACAGCGTTTCGGGAGACCTGATGATGGGGACTTCCTATCTTCCTCAGGATTCTCATTTTCATGTGAGAAGTCCGAGTCAGGGACTGGAGAGCCATAAAGGGAAGATTGTAAATGTATGGGATATTTCAAGCAGATAGCATGTCTGCATTTAAATATGTTTTGGCTGCAAAAACTTGCCTTTCGTACCTCATGCTGTCATTTAAGGGACTAAGTAGCAAGAGATGGGACTGGATTGTTTCTTAAGTATGTTAAAGCTAGCCAAGGTATAGATGCTTCCAAGACCTCTGGCAAAAAGAAATTAAATTGTTTTAATCTAGTGTATTAAGAGGATCAAAGGCAACCTGTCTTTTAGGAACCTTCTGCCTCTTCTTCCCCAATCACATGGGGAAAGCCAGTCTCTTCCGTTAGGAATAAACAGTTCTTTACAGTGCTGGGACACAGCTGTCCAGCCTTCCCACCTTTGCTGCCTCCAGTCAGTACTTTATTGAGGGAGTTGTGTTTATGCCTTTCAGCCTGAGCGTTCATTTCAAATTAGTGCTGTGTTTCCACATAGAATCAACTCAGATCCTTCATTATTATCTCTTAATACATGAAGCAATTAAGATTGTTCAGCATTTTGCAAGATGAGCAAAATCCGAAGATGCTCATCTCTCTCTCAGACAATTCCACATTATGTAAGTGATTTTGCTCAGAGGCTGCAGATTTTGGGAGCTTTTTTGACTTCCTTTCATGTCGGGCCAGCAAAATTTTAATCCTAAAGGTTGAGAGGCAATTCCTACATGATTTTGCAAGCGCTGCCAGGTATGGGGTGATCCTACCAGGTCATTTGAAGATGGAGGATGTTGACACGGTCTCTCAGGGTGTGATTTACAGCTGTTCTCCCTCAGACAGGAGCTCCTGGGGTCAGTTGAAGCCAAGTGACCCAAAGGCTCTGTTCATTGCGGAGTGCAGGCAGGTAACTCAAAAACCTGAATGTTTCCTTTGCAATATCTTAAAAAATGAATTCTGCTGTAGGCAGTTAGGTATATTCAGAACACATGTACCACAGACTGCATATTTTCTGCATCATTTTCCTGTAGCAAATATTAGTAGGTTGCAGTTATCATCGGATCATCATTTTGGTCAGGATACTTCTCTATACCAGGATGAAGATGTATTGATAATTATATCAGTGCAAAATATGCTAGGTGAACTAATTCCTGCTCAACAGAAATAATTTCAGAGTTCAGATTTAACAGAATAGGCTTGAGAACAGTTTTGCAAATCCCTTGCTTGTTTTAGATATTTCTCAGTGATTAGGTTTATTTATCCTCTAGTAACCTCTCCCTTTTTATTGTGTCCAGTGATTATTTTTGTGGGGGGTTGTTTCATTAGCCCTGTGTGTATGGTAGTCCTTGTTTGCTATGACTGCAAAATATCCTGACAGCAGTTGGATTCTAAACAGAAAAAAAGGGAAAATTAATTTGTAATTGCATACTTGTCATTTTGATTTTATCCAAATACAGATGCAGGATTATGCCAGAGAAGTCTTACATGTAGCTAATATTCCATATATTTTTGGTTTAGTGCGGGATGTTCTTTTGTGTGTTCTGACTCAGAAGGGAGGGAATGAGAGTTGAGTTAATGTCATAATATGACATTAAAAACAATTCTGTTTTTCTACAGACTTTTAAGGAACAGTGTGAACAAAGAACATACTGAGAACTTTTTACCCCCATTTACTGTGTTTAGGCATCGTTTTACAAAGTCTCGCTTTAGCGTGACAGTTGAGCTTTCAGAGTCAGTGCGGCTGGATATGGGGAAGGGTTTAGGCTGTGCTTAAACAAGTTCTGTCCAAGAAGTTGGACACCTTCCCAAAAGCATCCTGTTCTTGAGATGGGAAGGGAGAAGGTGGGATGACATCATTGTGATGTAGGACGGTTCTGTGATCAAGTAGTTTTCAGTCTGGCTGGACATGTTTTTGGAAACTAGCTCAGACCTTAAGTGTGTTATGACAAGCTGACTGAAATTAACACCATATTTTACATTGTTTTAGAGAATGACCTTTCCTCACTTGGGAAACATAAAGGAACTCATCTTATTTCCCCAGCACTTCTTTCTGAGTCTATATTAATTTCCCCTTGGTTGACCTGAATTTATAACTCTGAAAACAAAGAAAAATGCTGAAGATCTAAAAGAGCTGGTTCTTGAACTTTAAAAGTTCCCTTTAACACTGGGCACTTCTAAATGTCTCCTTATTTACAGTTGGTTTTTTTCTGTTTGTTTGGTTGGGTTTTTTCTTCTCTTTTCCTTTCTGGAATTCCTGACTCAGATGAAGGAGATTTCCAGCATTACTGTGCTGGAAATTGCTGGAAGTTTATGTGTGCTTTCTGTGATACTTTAACAAAAAGGATCACAAAAACCCGTCCCCTATGTCAAAGCTGTCTTTCTTTCCTATTGCATTGTTAATCTAACTATTTAAGTGTAATCTTAAAGTACCTGATAATCAGATAGAGTACACAAACTCTCTTTGTTCATTTTTTTTAATTGCATTGCATTTCCCAACACTGGCACCTGAATAAGGACAACAGGGCAAACACAGAGCAACCACCTTCCACCTTCCTTTGGATGAAGGATGGGTGGCAATCGTAACCTTGTACCCTGAACCCGCTCCTCTAGGCATTTATTATGACAAATTTGCAAGGTGCTCTTTATGGGGTTTTTTTTAGAAATTACAAGCAGTGAACTAGAACTGAGTCTGAGATCATGTGTATTTTATCAGTTGTTGTCTGTGGGTTTAAATGTGTTAAACAGTGATGAAGGAGATGCTTGTGTTCACCACTCAGTTGCCTCTCTCAGGGCTTTGGTCAAAAGTTTTAGGGAGTGAGTAGATTTTTCTTACAAAAGCACATTACTTACAAAATTGAAGAAATTGGTATCTTTTCTCATTAGCAACTTTTCTCAAAACTTGTGATGGACTGGATAATTGAGTCGTTTTCTCTAACAAGGTTGCCACAGTTGAGATGATAGCTTGGAGTTTTTTCCCAGAGCTGCCTGAGCCTTTGGACACAAATAGTGTCAGTAGTGAAGCACTTCCTGGGAATCAAAGTCAGGATTCTGTGAGGCTTTCAGGATCCCTGACAGCTGCTGGAGGCCTCAACTGTCTTTGTGATGTGCATGGCCCATACTGTGTGTTGTATACCCATATTTATGTGTTGTATACCCATATTTATGTGTTGTATACCCATATTTATATATACCCATATTCTAAGTGCTGTGAGTCCCAACTCCGATGGACAGAAAGGTGAACTCTGAACTGATTTATGTGAGCCAGCTTTTAGCTGTGGTCTTCAAATGAAGTGTTCAGTGGAGTGTTGAGATCTTCATGTAGTTGGTCTAGCAGCTTTTTGAACATACTCAGCCTTTGCTTTTGGTAGCAGGTTGCTAATTATCACTTTATGGTACCTTTCATATTGTACTTTGTATTTCATTTTTGGTGGGAGGACCTGTTAGGCACAGCCTAAGTCTGTTGTAGTCTCTCTGTACCCATTCCTGTAGCTATACTGGAGGACATCCCCAACCTGGACCACATGCTTTGACACGTCCCTTCTAACTCCAGGGGCTTCTCTTAGTACTTTGAGTGACTGAACTTTTTATTTTTTTACCTTTTTCTGATGTTCTCAACATTTCCTGGCTTCCAGGGCTTTTATTTTTTCCCATGTTTCAGTAATTCAGATTAGAGGTAAGTGAGCAGTGGTCATTGTAGGCTATGGACTCAGGTTCCTAGTCTCAAAAGAATCACATTTGTCAAAGAAAATGAAAGCTGTGCTTCCCTTGCAGGACAGCAAAATGGCTGAGCTGAGCAGCTCTGCTCATAAGGTCTGTGACTTGCTTCGTCTCCCTGCCATACAATTATACACAGAGCAAAAGACTCCCATTGCATATTTTTGTTCACATCATCCAAGCTTGAGGACTCGGTCTAGAAAGATTAAACTCATGTTCTGTGTTTGCTGCCAAGATGCTGCAATCCACTGGAGATAAAATTAATTCCTTTTTGCTGAGTGAGAATTCAAAGCTGTGTATTAATAAGGAAAAGAAAGTGCTAGATCTTTCTCCTTGTCTCTTATGTGTGGGCGTGTGAAGGGTACCGGTCCTGCTTTGGACCCTCTATTCCCCTTTTTCAGACATTTTGTACAAATCAGCATTGAAATAATCAGGTTTCTGAAACCAGGTGTGACAGAATAGGCTTTAATTTAAATGCCTTTTAATTTAAAGTCGTTCATGCTTTTCAATGTTTCGGTTTGAACAGTAATGAGAAGATTTTCAGGTATACTAGAGCAATTGGTCTCTCAACTCGTGTTGGATTTTACTGGGTGGGATATGAGGAGAAAGCTGGGCTGCTGTCCTTGAAAAATCTCTTCGTAAATGTCTAGCATTTTGTGATGAGTTGGTGTTTCTCTGCAGGAGTCTTTGAAGCCAGTGCTTCTCTGAACTTCTTACCAGAATTACCAAGCAAAGCTTTATATTCAAATATTTAAAAGATTGTAATTGCTTTAATTAAAAAAACCCAAACATGCACGTACCTGTATTTGATTTATATTATAAATACCTGTATTATCAGGTTGTATTTGCCAGAGTAAATACCTGAAAGGTTTTAAGAACCTCATTACATTGAAGCTCATGAACTGAGCTGGCCTGTTTCTCAGGTTTCACAAGGTTTTGTCCTATCATCCTATGTGTGTGCATGTTTATATGGGTGTATATGTGTCCTTGCGTTTACCCTACCAAAAAGCAAGCAGCCTGAAGAGCTGTAGTCATTCTTGGTGGGGATAAATACACATTGTTGTGTTGTCTGGAACTGTTGCAAACACTGGTGAAATTGCCTTGAATTGCAAAAAGAGGTCTGGTTTGCTCCCATCAAGGCAGTCTCAGTCTCTCCCGTGCAAACTAAAGCCAAGTAGAAAAGGTTCTCTGCAAGTGAGAGCCAGGCTTGAAGTCACCAGCCCTTTCTGCCTAGGAGTGTGTGTTCCCCTTGGCAGCATCACACGCTGCCATGTGGGAATTGCTGTCACGAATAAGCAGTGTGCACGTGATCTTCAAGATTTCTACCTTGAAATTTATTTTTCTCCTCTTTGCGGGGTTACATCGATCGCTTCTGCTCACACTTAAAAATACATCTTGAGAGAAAACACTAGGTAGGTGACAGCATTTTCTAACCTGTTCTGCAAGGGATTTTCTGCACGCTCTTCTGTACGTGCTTTAACGCACACTATCAAACAATATATCATACCACCTATGTATTTTACCTCATGTTTCTGCAGCCATATGTAATGGTTCATCAAAATACAGCATGTTGAGAGGAGTTTTGGCTTGTGTTCCCAGGTGAGCTGGGGACCAGTGTGAGCCAAATTCCTTTCAGGAGGCAAGGTCAAGGCAGGCATTTTTGAATGAAACCTAACTTTAGGAAATCTCAGGGATTCAGAAGTTAAGTTTCACTGAGAAGTAAATCATGTGAATCTAATAAAGGGCAAATGTTTTTTCCCCGGAACAATACAACAGTCCAGCTGTATGTGCCTTAGATGTGAAAGGAGGTTCTAAATAACAGGGATGACAGTTAAATCTGGGAGGAGAAGGAAGGGAGTGGGAAGTTGGGAGCCTCTTTTTTCTCACCTTTGTCTGAGGAACAGCACTGTAATGGAGGGTCTCACTGGATGTGTGAGGGGGATTGGAAGATACACGTGTAAAATCTGGAAAGAACTTTCAGTTTTGGGTGCAGAAAAGCCATCTTTGTTTGAAAGTGGTCTTGGGAAGGAGAGCAAACAACACTATCATAATACATCTTCTCTTCCTTGGCGTGCAGTTGTCACGAGAGATTTGTAACTCTTTTCTTGGTTCATTGTTCCCCAGCTAGTGTGTACTCTCCATTCAGTAGTGCCAGAATTAAGATGAAGCCTGCCTGTTTCAATAAGGCGGCTTTGTTGTCCAAATGGCAGCACTTGTATAGAAATTGGATTGACTCCAGCAGAGCTTGCACGATACACTGCAAAACCGTTGTCATATGATCCTTTTTATTACTAAGAAAAAGCTTGTTCTCAAAAAAACCCAGACTAGTCCTCTTTGTTTTGTTATGGAGTGGGAAAAAAATCACCAGAAAATTCTTTCTATTATTAATAGACTGCAAATTTGGAAACTATGCCTAATGTTTGAGTATAATAAAGAGATCAGATTAAGTAAAGTGACATTAATGTAGAAATATGATAGAACCCAATGTACTTAATTTTATGTATCAGGAGCCTTGGTTAATGAACTCACAAGTCTAAGTAAGCATGTACCAGTTAACCTTAGCAAGAGAGGATGGGAGGTGATGGCAAAATGGGGAAGGGAGAGATGTTGGAGTGATGCAAAGTTCTGCGGTGGTTTCCGAAAAGTATGTTTCTCTCACCTACCTGCATTTTCTCAAGATTTGGAAAAGAGGCAGCTTGCTCTAAACAGGCAGTTGGAAAAAGCAAGCATTTCTTGTTACTCTGCATTTGTATAGCACCTAGCACTGTGAATCCCTCATCCAGGCCAGCCACACAGGAGGATGCATCCTTATGAGAAAGACATTAACTGCTAATGTCAGCTGGTACTAATAATGGAAATTGCTATTTCAACTCAAATATCTTAATCTCTAATAATTTTTTTCTCCATAATGGAATAGAGCATCTGTAAGGAGAGCACTTCTTATCAACTAGAGTCCAAGTGTTGGATTTGAAAAGAGAATTTTCCTCCCTTTATTCTTGGTTTTATTCCAGTCAAGTGCAGAAAGTAGGTGAACACATTTCGTTATGATTATTGATACTATTTGTTAACCACGAAATGTGATTTAAAAAGTTGTGTGTTAACATTAGGGTAATGTAAGGAGGAATTGCCTTAGGTTTAGTTGAGTCTTATAAAGCACCTGTTTTCAATATTTGATTTATTAATGCACTTTTGTCTTGATAAGAAGACTCATTTCGCAATGCTTTGTGATTTAAAAACTATTTCTTCTTTAGCTTCTCTTCTGCGAAAATGTGATAATATTTGTATAGGTTTTGGGAGCTACAAAATGTAATTGAGTTCCTAGCACATGTAGAGTAGGTTTAATAGATTTTAAAGCTGGAGGGACCATTATGCTTATTGTCTTATGTCTGTGTGACATACGGAACATTGAATTTCATCTAATAATTCCTGCATCGAGGATGAAAATTCTGTCTGAGCCTGAGAGTGCTTTAAAGGTATCCAGTTCTGATTTAAAGACTTAAGATGATAAAGCTTTTGGATTTTTTTTTTACCAATGGTTAATTACCTTTTTTTAATTTCTTTTGATGTAAGGAGTTTGGTATTGTTTTTCCACTCTGGATTTATCAAGCCACTGGATTCTTTGGTATTCCATTTTTGTGTGCTAAATTCAGATAAAGTCTGGTATCAGACCTCCACTTAGTAAAGGTATGTATGACCAGGTCACCTCTTGGTCCTCTCTGAGGTGGTCTGAGTCAACTGGACTCTTCCTGCCCTCCCAGAAAGGTATATCTGTTAGGGCTTTGCTTTGGTAGTCCTTTACTCTTCTTAATGCGCAATTATGTTATGGTTGGGGTTTTTTTTTCTATTAGGAACACTAAGCTTTTTGAAATAATGGTATTCTGTAAAACCTTATTTGTTGTTCCATTAAGTACTAGTTCCACGTTCATCTGTAAGTACTATGTAGTATTATTTGTGTTTGGTAGTTGTGGAGGCAACTGTCTATTTTTAAATGTTCCAAGAGCTGGGGGGGTTATATGGTAGATAGGTGTGCCAGGTGCTGGAGACAAATATGACACGCATTAGGGGGATGGGAGCTTTCCTCTACCTTTTCCTCACCTATTTCAGTATCTACTGAAATGTGCTTCATAGTATTTGAGTCTCTTTGCTTGCTCCATTGGTAGCATCTCTTTGTAACTGGAGTCTTCATTTCTATTAGAAACTTTCTTTTACTAATAAATTTTGTTAGTCAGTATCAAGGTTTGTGGCTTTTTTTTGTTTCTTTTCTTTTTCTTCTTTTAATTGAATTTAGTTTGTGAATTTTTGCTTGCTTGGCATTTGAATTGAATATATTTCTTATGTCAGAATTCCAAAATCCTCATGTCCCTCTTTAGAGCTTTCTGTAGGGAAAGATAGATTTCTTTACCTACCCAGATATGCAAAGTGGTTTGTTTTGATTTAAGTGGAAATAATGTGGGTCTTCCATTCTGTATTCTTGATCCATTTCCCTATACTGTTCTACATGTGATGAAGAATTTGGCCTTTTGTAGATGCAGGAGCTGCATCTCTTATGAAACCACTGGGTTTCAGCCTCCATTTTGTGCTGCTTTTTGTTTGCCTGTTATTTTGCACTGCAGTTTGCAGGGAGAAGTAGCACTGAAGCTACTACTTCTTGAAGGGAAGAAAGGAAATGGTGAGCAATGGTGCCACAGAGCCACTTGCAGGACACTACAAGCCCTTCTACCACAGGGGTCATCAACGTGTTGGGAACCTTTTCTGCTTTCATGGGAGTGTAAAGAAAAGTCAGAGGAGATGGAGTGTAGTATAATTTGGGTTTTTTTCAGACATTGAAGAGGGAGCTGCTGTTTGTGTCATGTGTGGCTTCTGTTCCTGGAAGGTTAGCCATGGAGAGGGAGGTGCTTGTATCCACTGATGGTTATGGCACTGTCTGCATGCAGACATCTTCTCTCACTGGCAGGCCACTGGAAGCTCCATGACAATTTTGGTTTGCTTCTGCGTAAATCCAAATCCACAGCTTTCCAAGTACATGGCACAGAGGAGGTTACTACGGGTCACTTAGCAGTTTCCAAGTTTGGTGGAGCTGCTGTGTAGCACTTATTAAGGGGATGGGAATATAGCAGGTAAACCAAGTAAATGGATTAGCCGTAAGCAGTCCTATTGTTGGCACCGCATGAGATGGGTTGTGAACCAGGCAGGCGTGTCTTGCAAGCAATATTCTTTCATCCTCAGATTACTGAAGAGCAGCATAAATAGAGTGGCCTACATTGAAATGATTCCTGGAGGAAAGAGGCATTTAAAGCCAGGGATGGTTATGGGTACTTGGAGCAAAGTGTTCAACCAGACTACTGTTTCCAAGAAGGAGGGGAGAGAGAGAGGGGAAGGAACATTAAGCCAAGTGTCTCTCTGTCCCTCTCTGTCTGAATGCCTGAAATCTTAGGGACAAATGATTCCTTCCAGGCATGCAGCACTGCTGTTGTCTTTAGGACCTTCATGGAGCAGCTTTTACCTTTAACTATTTTTAGTGGTTGGCTACTGTTGGCTTGAGGGGGAGGGAGTTAAAGGAGAAAGGTCACTTAAGAGGATGTCTTTGTGTTCTATCAACAAGAATGATTGAGGAGGGGTAGAAGCATTGTCCGTTTCCAATGGTACACGTTGACATATTTAGAGAAAGCATTTGCTCCAGCACAGGGATTGCTAATAAAAATCATGGTTTGTGCCTGTAGTCCCTCTCCAAGAAGGATATTTGACTTTTGAGTCTTCTCTGCCCCAATCACAAAGGAACATGGCTTGCCCGTGCCGGCTGGACAGGCAGGATACCCACCCATGCTGTGTGGTGACAGCCAGAGAGTGCATGGAGTGGGAATGCTGGCTCACCAGTTTGTCCCCAGGCAGAGCCCCAGTTCTGGAGGGTGAGCTTTCCTTTTCCCCACTCTGTGGCTTGCTTTTCAGCAGAGCAGCTACCACAGACTAGTTCTCACTGATACACGGCATGGTATGATTGGTGGTGTGTTTTTGCTGTCTCCCCCCCAACCTCCTTCCAAGGTTTACAGCATTGCAGGTGTTAGATGATGTGGCTCGCTGGGGTCAAAGGAGTTCAGGAGACTTAGGGTTGTATAATTTATGTGTTCATTTATTACCTACCGTTGTCACTCATATTATCTAAAATTACCCTAACTGAAAAGCTCGGGTAAAACAATTGCCTCCGCAGTTTTCCTTACTGCGCCTACTGCACTCCAGGCTTCTTTTCAGGGTGAAGCAGCGTTACCTGGGACTGCCTCCCACGATCAGCTACTCCAGGCGCTACTGCAATGGCTGTGTGTCCATGGTGTTCTCTCCAAGCAAGGGGAGAGGGTTCTCCACATCACAGCTCACATCTGCTGGGTTGAATCGTGCTGTCAGGTCAGAAGAAGACTCTTTCCCAATCCTAGCATCAGTCTGGGCTTTCTACCTGGGTGTAAATAAGACCTTTCAGTGGGCTGAAGTGGATTCAAATACACAAGAGGTTCTGGGCAATTCCTGTCCCATCCTCACTCTCCCTAACCTCATTCTTTCTTTCTTTCTTTTTTTTGGAGAGTGTTTTGTTTGGTTGGTTTTGGTTTTTTCCCTTCCTTTTATTTTATTAAGCTAGTGGGATTTTGAGCTGATAGCAGGTCTTTGATGAAGATAGAACTATATTTTCTACTATGTACGTTAAAGCCTCCTGCAAGGTAAAATGTCTTCAATGCAGACTACATTGTTATTGTGTTCTGCTCTTTCTGCCAGATGGAGTTGCAGGAATTAACAGAGTTTTATCACCTAGAAACAATCTTTCACTGTCTACAGGGGAAAAAAAAAAAAGATTCTAGGAGATACAATGAAGTCAGATGCTTTGTATCTGGAGACTGAGACTGTTGAGAGAACATATTTAGTGTTAAAGGATTGCAGGAATGTCTTCCTTCTGAGACTTGTCCACTCTCCAGTGTAAACCCCATTCTGCAAACACTGCGGCATAGGTGTCTGAGTCAGTTGAGGAAGCTAGGGAGAAGCGCAGATCTGGAAAACATGCGTATTTGGAATCATCTCTTCCTCTCCTTTGGTTCACCCTCCATTGGTGTCCATTGTCAGGGACTCCATAGCCATCTGGATCTGTGACAGATTTGTTTCCATATGTGAGTGGAACAAGTTTTGCCATTTTTTCAAGAGCATATCTGTCTTTTGATGTTTCTCCCACTGAGTAATAGAATTGAAAGTCACAGCAGTGACTGAAGCCAAGTTAGAAATAGATCCCTCTTCTGACACCTCATTGTCCCAGACCTGGCACGATGGGCAGTCTGCAGGATTGCCCTGACACTTGAAGGTCCCACTGATGTGTTGTTGGAAGATGTGTGTTCCACAGCCACTGCTGTGGGAGGTAACAAACTCCTTCAGCAGTTCATATTCATGAAACTCCCTAGGAAAGCTCTCTGCTGGTGCAAGGAAGGTGGAAACAGGCTAAGTCCTTTCTAGTTTAGCTGTTTGCACAGACAGACTTTAAAGTCAGAGAGAACCATGTAGCCATGTGCTGTATTAATTTATCCAAAACCTCCTATATCTGATTGGTATGTGTTGGTAATAAAGAAGTATTTTAGAAAAAAAAATAGATTGTAAGCAATTGGTCTAATAGGATTACTTATTTTCTGGTGTGTTTGACTTTAAATCTTTGTAAATCTCCACATGGCTCATTTCCCCCTCAAAATTAATGTGTTGTGTTTTGGTTTTTTTTTTTTCCCCAATGTGAAATAGTCTACAGTTACACCAAACAGAATTATTATTTAGCATAGCATGGAAATAATCTGAGTATGTCCAATATTCCTATGAGTTTTTTATTTAAAGGATTTCTGTTAGTGCAGATCTTAAAATATCATGCAACATTGTCTGCAAACAGAGGCATGAAATTACTATAATGCTGAGCTCCCTGCAATTCTTCAGTGAGGCTAAAGAGCTTTCTTGGTACCTTGCAGCAGGTCAGAGGAACTACTTCAGCTGCATTCTTCCCCTTCCACTTCTGTGATTGCTTCCACCATAGGAATGATAAAGTGACATTTCATGTGACTTTGTTCTTTTGGCAGTTCTTCACAGAAAACTTTGCAAAGCTGCAGTGATCCATTTGAACCCCACTTCAGGCATTGAGGGTTCGAAGAGTGGGTACATGCCATGAGTTTTGACCTCATTTTACATGAAGATTTGATGAGTTTCATGTCAGGAATGTTAATTGAGCCATTTGAGTTCAGGTATGAACTCTTTGCATAACTGCGTTTCATCGAGGGAGTGAATTCACGTGACCCTTGCCTGTCCCTCCTCACTTGTGTAGTTTCATTTTTTCACTACAGCCCTGCTCCTAGTTTATTCCATAATCTAGATGAGGGCCAAGGGCAAGACCTACATAAGCATATGGTGCACATTGCACATTGTATTATCTGAAGTCATGAGGGTGTGATTAATGGGCTTAGGGTTTTAATTTGGCCTGTCTTACTCTTATGTCTCTTTCCAGTGAGGTTGCAAAGCCTGACTGGTGACTGCGACTGTGAGGTACGTGCACCAAGTGGTGAGGTGATACTAATTTCCTTGAAGTGCTGGCCAGCTGCTGGAGGTAAACCTCTGCTGCAGGAAGGGAGGATGAACTTGCTTCAAACTGGCCAACCTGGTTTAGATGGCATTGTTTTGTCAGATCCTAGTGTCTCAAGGCAGCTTGATCTCTGCCTTCTGAGCTGCCCTGGAAAGAGCGGCTGATCTAATTAATGGGTCATATCAAACAATGTTTCAGGTGTTGCTTGGCCTTGGGGAGTAGTGTAGATGCTGCAGGTTTGTAGGGGTTTAGCAGATCCTGTGAAAAAAGAGCATGTATGAGCTGGACTAGAAATCTGGTCTGCCTTGTGAATTTGTGATCTGGAATTTGAAGGTTGTACTGTCATCATCAAATTTAATGCATAAAATGATTTGTTAGTGCAATACTTGGCTGCCCAGGAAAGATTTGGTGGGCATATGTCCTGCACACACAGCAAGAGGCACTGGCTGGCCTGGTAGGTCACCATGGGACTTTACTGTGCTGTATGGCACAGTGGGAGTGAATTAGTAGATCAAAGGAGCAGGTGCAGAGGCTGCTGTATCTACATTATATTCAAACTGAGCATTTTATTCCAGACTAGATTTAGTCTGGTCCTTCAGACCAAATGTCACCACCACTTTTGTGGATTGAATCTGTCCGAAGGACTACTTGTTTCAGATCGTCCAGTCTCTATTTAAAGATGTAAAGGCATTTGTGTATCCCTGGACCTGAATTTCCTGCATCATTTTTTCTGAAAGGAATTTCATTTGGGCCCAGCAGAGCCACCTTGTGAACAAAGCTGGCTCACAAATGAGAGAGGTGGCCATGGAGGTTGCTTAAGAACTGCTTTGGACCACCCGCTCATGTGGACACAGCCAGGGTGATCCTAGCTGGAGGTTTAAGCCCAGGTTTCCTCAACATCTGTGGCACCAATGGGTGCCGTGTGACTCGTGGGAAGCCACTGTACCTCAGACTGCCCCATCTGCTTCAAGTAGGGTGATGTGAGCTCTCCAGGTGAAAACTACTTCATCCAGGCTGCTGGGGTTCTCATAAACATTGCATATATGTTGTGGTGGGAGATGGGGGCCTTACACCATATTCATCTTGCCCATTGCTGCCTTTGTTACTTTTGCAACAAACCCCACACTTCATTCATAAAATAATCTTGAACGTGTGGCAATGGGACACGCTTGTCAAAGTATTGCTTGCTGTCAGCCATGCTGCCTTGATGGTATTTCAGATTTGTGTTTACTTGTAAGAACACATTTTAGAAGGAAAAAGAAGTGAAGCTTCAGTTTACAGCCAGCTTGCTTAAAGTGGTGAAGTTAACTTCAGAGATACAGAAATTGAAGTTGTATGTCTTTTATCCATAGTGTGGTGTACAAACAAACTAAATTACAAGCTTTGTTTGTGGACTTACAGTCAGAATTCTACATTTTTATTTATCTTGGAAAAATCTAATGGTTTGTTTTTAGTAATAACAGTTCTGCTAATTTTTATGTTAGGCAGTCAGATGTTTTTGGCATAGATATCTGTGTCCTTCAGAACTGCTGTTTTAATTTTTGGATTTGGAACAAACCCAGCATCCTAAGTTAAAAGCAAAACTTTTCTCAGCAGGTTTAGACAAAAAAGAAAGCGATCGTATCACAGAATATATGCACTTAACAGCCAAGGTTTTTGATTCCATGGTTACAACAACAAAACAAAAAACTCCACGCATATAGCCAGTTGGTGATTTTATTGTTCCAGTCGGATGGCCTTTCTTAAAATGAATTTTAATGGACAAGAAAGAAAGAATGTATTGCTGTACTTGTGCAACTGGAGTTTGTGAAACAGGATTGGAAAAATCCACAGAATAATTGGGCACATCATGTACTTAGTGAATCACCAAGCTAGTGCAATAAACATTGCTGCATTTGAAAATTCAGATCTATACCCTCCTTTTGCCAAGAACAATGGGATTGCAAGCTACCTGCCCTGTGCTTTGTGCAAAGGTTTTTTTCTTTGCATAGTTTGTATTTTGACGTAATTTTTTGTTTCATAAAATAGGCATTACTCCAGTTCTATGACACCTTTCATCTGCTTAGACTGACTCGGTGGAACCTAGGAGACAAACCAGGAGCTGTACATGGCAGGACTGCTGCAGACATTGGTATTGGTAAAAGAAAAAGATTCCTGAGCAGCAGACTGTGCAGTCTAATCAACATCTTCCTTCAGAGAAACAGTCTTTTGCCTTCAAAAGTAAAAACAAAAGCTGCAGACATTTGATAGTTTCAATCTTGTTTGTCAGATAAGAGGGATAAACTTGTGAACATGTTTAAAAAATCACTAAGTTTCTAGAAAACGGACTGTTATTTAAGGGACATGGGAATCATTATGAAGCCAGAAACAAATACAACATCCAAATCTGCTCTTGAGTACACACGTGGCTCTTGCAAATTATGAGAGCTGCACATGCACAGGCTGAATAGGATCTTGATGGAAACCATCCAGGGCTGGAGTCTGGCCCCTGGTGAAATTAGGACTGCTGTCTGGGTCGGACTGAAGTTCGGGTCTCAGGCAAACTGATGGACATGTTTTCTTCCCTCGAGGAAACACGTGTTTAGTTGTCAGCCAGAAAGACAGGATGGCTTGCGTGCAAGGTTTTTGCTGTGTTGCTTAGTGTTAGCTCTGGTCTTCTTCCATCTTTATTACTTACCCAAACTATGGTAATCCTTTTAAGGAGAAACATTACTGTTTTTCCCAGTAGCAGAGGGAGTGAACTGGGTGTACACTGAATGCTGTGCTTCTGTTGTTTCACCCTGTGAAGACAACTGCATCCGGGAGCTGCAAATAACCTGCATTTCTGGTATCACTGAGCTGAATGGCAGAATTTATGTTTTCAGTCAAACCAACCAGTAGCTTCCTCAAGTGTCTGCAAACATAGATTGATAGGTCCCCAAAGGGTCTTTTACAGTTCTGCTCCATTTGAGGAACAAGAGCCAAGAAAGTTGGACTAGGCTGGAAAAGTCTCACTAGCCCCAGAGTAGTATTTCTGTTCAAAATAGTGACAGACAGAAGGAAATAATATTACTGAAATTGCTATGTTAGCAGAATTTCTGGAGGTTAAACTTTAAAAGCATAGCCTTTTTTGTTAAAGATGTAGCCTCTGTTGAGAGAAGAGAGAAATAGATTTAACCAGCAGAAACTGTCCATTGGTCTTCTTGCCCTCCTGGATTAACACCATTAAAGGTTCAGGATGTTCCTGGAGAGGGGAAATCAATTTTCTGCACTTCTCAGTTCAATGCAGATGCAGCCATGGCTGTACAGTAAGTGACTCATTCTGTGCCCGTCTTTATAATGATGAAATCATTATGTGCTACATCGCCCATTCAGACATTTTGTTTTCTAATTCTCTACCTCTGGTTCCCAGAAATATGAATAGTGACACTTTTAGCAGAGTGGTAGAAATGCTCCCTGAGACACATGGCCAGGGTAGGACGTGCTGTTGGTTGATGCCGTAGATAGTATTAGGGATATGGGGGCATAATTGGCTTGAACTTTTGCTCACCCCTAGACTTAAATCCAAAGCTTTTTTATCAAGTTCAGGTAAGGTCCCTACCTCTATTTGACTCCATTAGAGCTCTGTCCTTCTATGTAGTGCCTGGTGGTAGTTCCTTCATTCTGTTTAGGGTTTCAGGTGGAAATGCCAGCGTGTTGTGGATGCAACAGTTGAACCCTGGCCTACAAAACCCAGCCAGCTCAGATGATAAGGAAAGGCAGCTTACTACTCCAAGAGCTGCCTTTCCCACATCAAGTAGATTTGCATCAGTCAATTGCATGAATCAGATCTTGATCTTCATTACCACAAAATGCAGCAAGGAAAATCCCATTTCTGAAAGTCTTTCTACTGTACACAAATCCAGATGTAAAGCAGTGCTCTGTGTACAGCAAATGGGGCTCGTATGTATTTTATTAATGTAAGTGTAATGTAATTATTCTCTTGTCCATCTGGCAGGTGGTGTTTTCATTAAGAAGTGAATAATCTAAGCTATAGGCTTGGTAGAGGGGGATGAGTATGGAGGAGATTCAGGTCATCTGCTGTGGGACCATAAATAGAAGCTAACAAGGGAGCCCTTCCTGTCCTGGTCCACTAAAACTGAAAATCTGTTGCTTTTATTTTTCTTTTACCTTGCTGCTTGCAAGCTTAGAAGCTGGTCTATTAGTGAAATCTTTTCACCATCATGCAGTTTAATTCTGTGTTTATGGTAGTGGCTGGAGGCACTACAGTGTGAAAAAATAGGTGTTATGTAAGAGAGTGAAAATTAAGTCCTTATATAAACCACTATGCATAGGAAGATGAGATTAAAATCACGCTTCTGGAGGTGCCCGGTGTGTCTCTGGTGTGAGGTACTGATTAAAAAACAGACTTGGATTACTTAAGGGTTTTTATTCACATAGAAGGTCCTGATTTAAAAAAGTGAAACAAAACCCACACAGAAGAGCAACAAGCCTGAACTGTGCTCGAAAAAGTTTTGAGAAGAGTGGTGTGTGAAGCTTTCTAAAGGAAATCTGGTTGCTCTCTGACCATCTGTGTGGCATCTTTTGTTTTCCAGACAAAGTTTTCTGATGTCCACATGGAAGTGGGAGCAATTTCCTCTTTCCATGTCCTAGCAAGACTTTTTTTTGGCACAAGTGACAGCACAAGACCTAGTTTGAGTTTTGCCCTGGAAAGATATAAATATCCTGGCCCTGTCCCAGGAACATTCAAGCAAGGATTAGGTTTTATTTTTTATCTGGTAACATTCAGGGAAACCTATCAGGTTGACCAGGCTGGGAGGGGTATTCATTTAGTAAAGCTTGTAAGCAAAGAAGAAAGCCGAGCTTTTAAAAAACTAATACTATTTTTAGTCTATAATTTTAAATTTAGGAGGGATGCTGAAAGGATGCTGAACTTCATTTCTTCATGTATGGTGTCGGCATCACTAGGCAGAAGGTTGGAGATTGTCATTGCCCTTTTGCGAAGGCACAGATTTCCATTCAGACAGACTTGTTCTTTCACAGAGGATCCTACTTATTTTCCTTCCCAGTAAAGCTCGGGTTCAGTTGGTGTTCAGCCAGGGTGGAGTGCAGAGGCTGTTGCACCATCACTTCCAAGGAAACACCTCCGAGGGTGCTCATTACCCTGGCTGAAGGTAATGGGAAACTGAAAACAAAACCTGAGCAACAGCCCCTTGAAAACAGCTTTAGAGGCTGGGTGCCAAACTGTTTAGCGCTGTCTGGAGGTGCTGGTGTGATCTCTTATTAAGGGTGCTGCTGAGCTTCTTTCTTTTGTAGGTAGTGAGAATACTTGAAAGGAGATACTTAACTACTGCACAACTTAGTACAAGCAGCAATGAGAGTAAGGACAGTAAATACAGCATCCCAAGCAAATGGTGAGCTAGAGCTTTGCCAGGCTATGATAAAGCATGAGTGAGCCTTTGCCAGGCATGTTTTTTTCTCTCTATTTAAAGATGTTATTTATTCCCAAGACTTCATGAAGTGTTATCTGGAAAGGCTTGCTGTGCAGATCAGTCTTTACCCTAAGCCTCCTTTGATATACTCTTCTTGAGAAGGGGGTTTCTTCGTTTCTGCAGGAGTCAGTGATCTCAATGTATAACAATTTTGTGGTTTCAAGTGAGAATTCGCTTCTCTTAGTGCATCAAACCTCAGTCATATGTATGTGTGTGTGAAGGTCAGTGGGTTTGTCAGATACCCAATTGTAAATCCTGTCACTAAATCAATTTCTTTTAATTAGAAAAAATGTGCTGCCCTTCAGAAGAAGCGCACCCTTTCATCTAGACAAAACCCATTACATCCCAACACAAATATGATAGCCGTAAGCTCTCTGCTAGTCTCGTGTTGTCTGCACGTCTCTGCTGGTACATTGGAAATTTTGAAATCTTGGTGGTCAGAGGTGGGTTGTGTTTTCCCTTTCTTCGAAGAAAATGACTATTGTTATTACTTTGACATCGTCTGACTTTGCAATGTCAGAAGCAGAAAAAAGTTAATATCAGAAGACAGGTCGCTACACCAACTGGTGAGAGATATTCAAACCTCCTCCTTGCTCCCCAGGGTGCCTGCTCCAGAAGCACACAGAAGTCTGTCACAAGGGCTAAGAGCAGGATAGGATTTTGCATTCATTTAGCAATTCCCTTGTGGTTATGCTCTTAGATGACTTAATAACTTAGTGTATACCCCGTCTGGAAGATAAGCAGGCATAATTCATTGCAGGCAGGTCATTCATCCTTTGAGATAACCAGCAACTACATGCCATAGGGAGCAGGGAGATAAAGATACTATAGATCAGCAGCAGTAGTTCAAGGTTTCAACCTCTCCACCTCCTTGTGTGACCCAGAAGTCATTTGCAGTTGATAACTCAGTCATTTGCTTTCTTTAGAGAGAAATACACTGGCAGTGGTTGGCTGAAGTGAGCACATTTTCCATTCTGCCTATGCCTTTCAACACAGCCACAGCATAGCTCTACCTGGAAGTAGGCATCCTTGTGTCGCTTAAAGGCTTTATGGCTGTGTTAAATGCTGGTTTTGAAAACTTACTGTAAATTGATTCCAGTTTTTCTGGTGTTATTTTTTAAATGGTGACTGTTGTTCATGTAGTGCTTGGGATGCTTGCACATTGTTAATTTCAAGTTTCAGTATGAGTTAAGCTTTTAGAGTTCCAGTTAATGTATTAGATCCAAACCAAGGCACAAAAAGAGAGAAAGACTGTGTACATAACATAGTATATTGCATTTGTTGATGTTCTTGTAAAAATAAATTCACTTTCGCTATCGACAGGTACATTGTAAATTTCAACAGGTCCCACAAAACTCTGCCACTGCTAAGCCAACAAATACTAGGATTGAACATATGACATGACTTCTTCCTAGTTAATATTCCCTCCTCCAAAAATCTGTAGTCCATAAACAGCAATCTGCATCTTGAGATCCCTTGCATTGCAAAGATAAATTATTGACTCAGTGGATAGTTTTTGATGACTGGTTCTCAGTAAGACATTTTTCTCTTGTCTACATGCACAGCAAAAGAAATAACAAATACAAGACTTTTGATATGGTCATATGATGGCTGCAATGTGATTCACAGTCTGTGATGTTGTTTTATTTAAGGAGGAGGGACGGGAGAGAAGGAAAAGTCTATTTTTGTTTGTTTGTTTTCTAATTACTTGAGCTATTTTTTCTTTGACTCAGCAACTCTGAAGAGTACATACTGTACGACAGTAACCAGCAGTCAGGGCTGGGAAGTCCCATGATGGTGATGATAAAAGTAAATATCCTGCATTCTCAAAGGGATTAGGAGCAGATGGAGGAATTAGTCTCATTATGCTTTGGTGTGGTGTCACAATCTCTCTCTACGTCAACGCCATCCTGTATGTAATCTTTAGATTTTTCTCAACTGAAGTTTCAAAAGCAAACAAGAAATCAGAGTAGTTTTATTTTCACCCATTTAGATGGTGAAAGTATTCACCTTGCACAGGAAACCATGCTGCAAAGAAAGTGGAGGAGTCTTGTTTTCAGTTCTTCACTTGAGAAATACAGTGCTTTTGGCCTGTTTGGAGTGTGTGTTAAGAACGCAGTGGAGAGTGATTTTGATTGGCATGAAATAATTTGATAATGGACATGAAAAAACCTGCTTGACATGAAATACCCCATACTTTGTGATGCTTTCCTGTCAGTCTGCATGCTACACAGTAAGAGTTGTATTCATCAACCTTTCTTTAGTTGTCTCATTTAAAATGGTTCGAATCCCAACTTCCAAGGTGAGCCCGTAGTACTTTTAAAGGTGTTACGTTGCATTTGTGATTTCACATAATGAAAATACTCAAGGCCATAATTGATTGCAAGGAATTCTGTCTGCAAGAGGAAGAAGTGCAGCCTGTGGACTGCTTTGTGCAGGAATGGATGCTCACTAATGTACTTGTCATCTTCATGTTCTGTGTCAAGCTGCTTCGTTAATGCAGGCCATTCACATGTCAGGATATGTTTAATACAAGACTTTCTGGCTCCTTGGGGGAACTGCCTCACTTTAGTGAGAGTTGTTCGTTGGAATTAGTTGGGTGTAAATTTTAAGCAGGATATCGAGGCAGAAGAGCTGGTATTGGTGGTCACTGGGGAGCAAATTCCAGAGAGTGTCTTTCAAAGATGCATGACCTCTCAAGAACTGGGAATTGAAAACTCTTTCTTACTCTATCTCACAGGCTAAAAGCCCTGCAAAGTGCATTCTTTCCCTTTGCAACATACTCTTCTAAGAAGTTGCAAGTATTGAGACTTGTGGAAAGACAGTGAGGTTCTTGCATGGGTAGCAGCTCCCATCTGGTTCCTTTCGAGAGGCTGTTGTTACAGATTCTTAATGCTTTATTTCATGCTTTTGCTTCAATGTTCATCACGGTACTGAAAAACCTAAATATGCCCTCTTGCAGCCTTTAATTATGTGATAAAAACCATGTCCATTTTAAAGCCTGTTCTTTTTCCAGAGAAGGTGACCTGAGGATGGCATTCTCTTCTGAAGAAATAGGACTTCACATTTTCTGTTAATGGCCTGCCCTTCTTCTCTGTTCCTTACCATATTTTTTTCAGTTCTCTGTAGTTGTAATTGCACCGAGTATATTTGATAATGCAGAAGTGACCTATTTTGTGCACAGGTTAGCTGATTCTGCAGTTGCCTGCAGGGTTTCCTAGCAATGTTCTTCAGCCACTCCTTGGCTTACAAAACCCAGTAAGTTAAGCATGGCCATCAAAACAAGATATTTGAGGCAAGGAAAATTCCAGGTAATGGAGGAGGATGAGCCATACAGGTGTGAATGTGTTGGACCAAGTGTTAGTAAAGCGGGCTGGAGACCTGTGGAACAGATTGGGAGGACTAGAATAGATGTCATTAAACACATTAAACTATTGGAGGCCCTTTGTACAAGTTTGTTAATATCCAGCGACATGGCCAGATATTGTGCCTCTGTAGGCTTGGCAGTTAATGTATGATACCTCTGGCATCTGTGGTACCTACTGAACTATAAAAAAAAATAGATGAGCTGGGACCCATTGCTATAAACACTGTCTGCAGCACTAACCCTGGTAACAGATTGTTCTGTGCCTCATTAAAAAGGAGATAGCACTGTCAGTGGAGTCAGGGCTTCATTTTGCCATGTTTGCTACATAATCAGTTAATTTTGCTTAATAGTGCATCACATCGCAGATGTGCAAAAGGGCAGAGTCACTTCCTTTTCTGCATAAAACCTCCGCTCTGGTGCAGCTGCAGTTTTAACAGTGTGTTAGTCGGCAAGCTGTCCCTGCCTTACCCCTGTCCTGGGTTCTCCCAGCAGCCCTCTGGACAGGCTGTGTGCTTGTGCAAGTTCAAGGTACAAGTTCCTCAGACTGGAAGTTAGACACGGATGTGTATGAGGGTGGTCATTCAATGTCTGCTGTGCTTGTGGGTTTTTTTTAAAAACTTACATACGGCCCTGTCAAGGACTTCTGCTTATTTCATTGGAAAGTACTTTAGTACCCGTCTTTCATCTAAGCATTACTTAAAATATGAAAGTTAGCATTACTTATTTCTAATGAGATGAATCCAAATATGTCTGTCTTAGTGTGGATCTTTACGGTTTACTTTCCTTTGAGTGCAGCTTTTGGGAAGATAATTAACAAGTCAAATACAATAAGACAAAATACGTGGAGAAGCCAAGTTCAGACCTCTGTTTACAGACAGATTATTAAACATTACAATTCAACATTTTAGAAGACCAGTATATTACACAGTAACACAGCATATCCAGCAATTAGTGTTAATCATGTTCTGCTTAAATTTGTAGTGAAACTGGGTACATGTAAATGTTTTTTTTCCAGATGAAAATTAATATATTCAAAATAAGTAAGTATATTGTGCAATCACATATCCCAGGCTGAGAATATTATAAAGATATAAAAATAATTGAGTTTATAAACTCTGTAGTGTAGTGTGAACATCTTGTATAAAAGAAAAGAAAAGAAAACAAAACAAACCCAAACCATGCAAAATTACTACTAGATGTCTGAAGAGCCTCTGTTTCAGAGAATAGGTAAATATGTAATTGAGTTCATCTGTCTTCAGAAAAGCAGGCAAGCACCTACTTAAATCTAAATGAGCTTAAGTTGTGTTTACTTCTAGAAATACTTAAGTATGTTTGTAGTTAACCATCCACATAAAAGATTTTCCCCAATAAAGACTTAGATGCACACAAAAGGAGAACGGTGTTTCAAAACCTACATATGAGTATAGGTGTAAGCAATGGGTTTGATTTTAGAAGAAGCTGAAGAAAGTAAGTACATGAATCTAATTGAAATTCAGTATGTTTAGATCATCCGATTGTCTTAGGTTCCTCTGAAAGCCTGACCTCTTTTAAATGCTAACAACTGAGGGAGGTCCTAACCTTTATGAACTGATTTGATATTAGCACACCAACACCTGGCTGGATGTTTCTCCCCAGATGCTCAGTGTGAGAATGGAACCTTCTGTGTATGAGTTCTCCAGTGTTGATTTGAATATCAACTCTATCAAAATTCCAGTGTGTTTACAAACTTCGGTATTAATAACCTAGGGAGATTTGCAGAAGACAAAGGGTGAGGTGGGAAGATGATGGTTCAATTGCAGTGCAATGAAGTGTTGAGCAGAAGAGCCTTTTGGAAGCTAGCAGGCTCACTACCTTAGTCCAAGCATCCTACATAGGATGGTTAGGTCTAAATTTTGAGTTGTGCTCTTTCTCTGCTTTTCAAAATGAACCAAAACTTCTAAAAATAAATCCTTGAATTTGGGGTGCTTGGTTGATTTCATCTGAAACCATGGCTGTAACTTCCCAAGGGATGTTCTCGTGCTCACTGAGGCACACAGCAGAGCACAGAGAGGAGTGCGGCTTCTGACAGACACATTTTCCACAGCATGGTGTAAGCTGACCCTGAGAAGGTCTTTGGTTGTCCTGGTGCTCTTCCTGCATTGTCTATGGCTTCCCTTTCTCCACCAACATCAGTTCTTCTCATGTTCAGCAGGCCAGTTCAGAGAGGTGATCTGGCCAAAATCTGTCAGGGAGGAGAATAAAAAAAACAAAAAGAGGACTCTGGGAGCCTTGTTTGGAGCAGTGCCACCCAACATGAGCCTGCACTCACATTGTGGTGGTGAAGCTGAGTGTAGGCAGGCAGCTCTCTAGACAGAGGAACTGCTAATGGTGGAAAATGATACACTAGGAGAAAACGAAGGGTGTTTTTGTGCTGGACTGATTTCCACTCATGCAACCACCTAAGCATGTCCAGCAAATCCAGGGGGCCAGTTCAGGGACAGGCCCGGGCAGCAGGTCTGTGTTTCACGACTGTACCTGTGCATATTCCGTGCTGCTGTAAGCAGATGCATTGGGACATGAAGGTAAATGTCTTTAAAGATAAAGAGGAAGGTTTGAGGGTGACTGAGGTTAGCTTGTAGGACAGTAGGATGGAAGTCTTGTTAGTGCAGTGTGCCTGGCAAGGCCAGCGCTGGTCTTTGAGCTGTGTGGCCCATGAGGTCTGTGGCCATGGGCAGGCAGGGATGCCTGCTACTTCCAAATTGCAGGTTGTTAAAATCAATGGTCTTGTGTAATGCAGTCTATAGGATCTCTGGGATGCATTTTATTTTTATTTTATTTTTATTTTATTTTTATTTTATTTTTATTTTTTATTAAAAATGACTGTCAGCAGTATGCCCTTCTGAAGTTAGCATACTTCTCCATTAGCTCTTCTGCTTGCATGTAGACAGATACAGTCAAGCTCATGCAGCAGCCTGTCACATGCAATTTGTATTCTGTGTTTGAGAAGCAGCCTATAGACAAAACTCATTTGCTTCTCCCTTTTGTGGCATTAAGCTGTTACCGAGGGGATTTTGGAGGCACAGATGGGTTAGGCACCTGATTTCTGCTGGTTTGAGTAGGAATCAAGGCATCTGCCTCTGTCTCTAGTGACTGAAAATCTCTCCACAGGTTTTGGCTTGCCGAAAGCTTCTTCATTTTGTTTGGAAAGAGATGAATAAGTCTTAAAATAAGGAGTGCTTGCTTTTTGGGCTAAAGGCTTTGTCTGGTGGGGTGGGGTTTTTATAGGGTTTTTTGGTGGTTGTTTTTTTGTGTGCGTTTGTTTGTTTGTTGGGGGGGGTGTTGTTGTTGGTTTTTGTTTGGTTGGTTTTTTGGTTTTCCGTTTAATAGCTGCTTGTTTCCTGATGTGCAAGTTTGGATTTTCCAGTGCTGACAGAGAGATTAGTGATCAGGATCCCAGTGGTGCTGGGCAGCCATTTCTGCACCCACTGGCTGAGGTGGGAACAGTAGGTTCTGCCTGCTTTGCTCCCTCACAACACCTACAAAGTTTATCTGCTTTTAGACTTGTTTACATCACTTCTTAACAATGTATGCTACGTGTATTGTTTGTTTTTCAGGCTTCTAGTCAAGCAGAAAGGCAACTTTTTGCACTTAGTTTATGCCAAAAGTGAGGGACGTATTTTCCCCATGTTCATAATTGGACTCAGTAACGAGCTTAACCATTTAGTAACTGCTTAGTAAAATAAGCTCAGGGTGGGGGTTTAAAAATTATTGTAGTTTAGGCATGCACTGAAATGTACATCTGCTTTACTGGCAGATGCACAGGTATTCTGTAGGAAAGAGCAGCATGAAAGCTCTTCACCAGTGTTGCTAATGACTGGGCATAATAGCCTCACTGCTGCCTCACTAGCTCAGTATTACAAACGTGTTTCATGGAGTTTCCATCAATAGCAGTACCAGCTTTCAATATGTAGCAGGACAAGCAAGGTCATCATTAAGACCTTGACTCATGGAGCTGTGGGGCAAAGCTTGCACCTTCTCCAGGCTGGGCAGGCAGCCATGCCATGCCAATGGAGGAGGCTCACCCTGGAGCAAAGGCAGGCAGCATTGATCCCACCAGCCCTGCCCTGAGGGCTGTGTCAGGCCAAGAGGGCTTCATCTTGTGGATAAGACAGGAGACATAGTCTGATCCTGTGGGTGGGGATTAGAGCCAGAGGCTGATGAAGGAGCATACTGAAGGAGTTTATATCCTGACCATGCACCTTGCTTGATGGGAGGTGCTTTTGAGAAGTGCTGGTGAGCCTGCCATGTCAACAGTCCTGGGCTGCACTTGTGGGATGTTGTCCGCCTCCTTCCAGGCTGTCTTTTCATATCCTCTGCATACAGCTAATGCTGCTGGACCCCGAGGTCTTTCCTCGGCCCAACCCCTTATGCAAGCATTGGCCCAGCCTTTCCCTTCCACCCCACTAGACAGACAAGTTTCTGCATCCCCCTTCTCCTTCTGCAGCAGAATTGAGCCCTTCAGGGGGCTGGGGTACCACCAAGGTGGTGGGTACACATCCAGAGCCCCAGCCACGTGGACAGCCCCCTGACAAGGTGTGTGCACAGTCTGTTGTGGCTTGCACGCTTGCTCACATCCCCTTGGGTCTCACTTGGAATTTTATATTGACAGAGTTAATTCCTGACTGCTTCAGACTGTAGAAACTTGTCTTTGATAAGGCTGTGTTTAATAAGGATATTCTTGCTAAAGAGCTTTGTTGGCTAGACAGAGCTTTACCTTGCCGAGCTTTTCTCTGGCAGACGATGAAGAGGAGGTCTCCCAGCACACTCCCTTCTTGCAGCCTGGCAGTATAGTGGAGTAGGAGACATGGTGAGGGGGGTGATAACTCTTTCTTCCCTTCAAAAAAATAGCCACAAAATACCTCTACACAGTTGGCTGCAAGCAGCACATGTAGCCAGAATAAATGTACTGCTGCAGAAAGCCTAAACTCTTAGGCAAATGCCAAAAATAAAGCAGCCTGCCTTACTTTTTCCACCTTACATAGCAGTTTCCAACCACATCAAGTGAAAAGTCTAGGTGGGTGTATAGTGTTTATCATCACTGAGTAATACTCATTACATTAGCTGGGACGTTTATTTTGTTCCTGACTACTGGTTTTAAAATAGTTTTAGTGAGGGCAGGAAAAATTATTTAAGTTTATATTGCCACCTAGGAGATAGGAGTGTGTTCCTGATTTGGAGAGAAAAGCGGGAATGTAAGTAATGCTTCCCCTGCCCTCCCTCCCCTTTTACTATAACTGCAAGTGGGTTGAAAGGCAGATGGTAGAAGTGCAGAATTCAGCAATGCAATGCTCACTTTCTGTAAGGTCACGTCAGAGTGTTTTCTGTGCCTGCATTCATCTGCAGCAATTGCTTCCTCAAGTGTTTGAAAGTTGTTTGCATAGGTGGCAGCAAATTTAATGTCCAGAGGAATGAAAAATTGTGAACACTTTCATGTCCAAAATTTTACTGTCACGAGTAAGGGGCAAGGGGTGGATTGAGGATGTCCATGAAAGCAAGGTGAGAGGCAAAGTTCAAGTCTACCATTTTTTTACAGGCTCTGAAAGTCAGAGATTGTCAAATACAGACCCAGAGGATATGTAAGAGCTAGCATAAGGGGAATGCTGGTGCATCAGGAAGCATTGGACAAAGAAAACCTTGTTACCTTGCAGAGCTTTAGCCTTTAATGCATTCATTTCAGTCACAGGATGTTCAAGTTTAGCCAGGAGTTGGCAGCCAGATGGGCTGTGAGGCAGTTCAGAGTGACTCAGTCTAGGCGAGTGTGAAGTGTCATCCACACAAAGGTAACCTGTTACAGTATTTTCGCAGAATTTTTTTTCCTGGGTTTTCATGTTTTTGTGGTAGTGCTTGGGTTTTTGTTCCTAGTAGTTTTCCAGTTCATCGTTGCTTCCTGCCTTCTCCGCCACCTGGTCATGCCTGCACCTCTGCAGAATGGATATACAGGGCTTTTGTTTTCCTGATCCAATTCCTGGCTGTTGTTGATGACTAGGGGGTCTTGCCTTTTCGAGGAGCTGTCAGGCAAAAGTACGATCAATTTGCCACCAATTGTGGCAGCATCCCTGTATTTCCTCACCACCTCCCCACTCTCCTTTTCTGGCCGTGTTAGATTCATGGAGGACTGAGAAGCTTCTGTGATGAGTGATGTAAGGCGCTTGTCCTGATGCTCATTGCTTGGTGTGATCGTGTTTCTGCAGTCAGACAAACTCTTCAGGAACAACTGTTTCACTTGACCTTCCTTTCTAGAAAGCTGTGGCCTTGAGGCTGTATCACATGGTGGTGGTGGTGGTGTTTCTCTCCTAAATGAGGAAAAGCACTGTATTTATTTATGCTGGCTTTTCTCAAGAGGGAGTTGAACAGGAAAGTTTCTCTTCTAAATGAGGGTAGACAGATTCCTCCTTTGGATTGAGATTTATCAGTTTCTTACCTTGTCACTTGATGCCTGTTAAATTGCTGTGGAAGCACCAGAGTGAGGAGCTAGTGATCTTTTCAGAAGTAAAAGAAATTTAAAAACATGAACGATTAAATACTTTACTCTGAGAGGCTGACATTATAGGTATTAAGTCTGTATTATTGGTAGAGAAACCTTTATTGTTTGCTAAAAGTAATTTATTTGAGAAGGGCAAGAGGGAAGTCTGTAGTCCCTTTTCGTTAATTCAGATGAATTCATGTGTGTTGCTACTACTAATTCCTCTTCCCACACCTCCCTGCCTGCCTGCCCTCCCCCTCATTTGGGGCATGCGTTGTGCCTCCAGTCACCTTAATAGAAACACCATAGTCTTGAGACAAATTTCCCTCTTTTCATATGCTATTATTGTAATTTGGTTTATTTCTCTGAGCATACAAAGATGAGAACAGATTGCACAATGCTTGTAATTTTAGCAATGAAAAAGGGGAAGCTAAAGGAAAAAATAACTTTGGGGAGAGAGGAGAAAATTGTCATGGTCCAACTACAAATGCCTCAGTGCCTCATGTGAACAGTGGGGCTCTGAAAGAAGCCTTAAGTCTCAGGATGCCTCAGGAGTCTCAGCTCCCAGATTGGACGTCCAGGATTCCTGAAGATGGGCAGCAGGGCTTGTCCTGCTCTTCCTTGCCCTCTGTCCCCAGCCTGGTGTGCATCTCCTGCTGGGGATGCAGAAGGTGCATGCCCCAGTATTGGGATGGTTACTTAAGGTGTGTGTGCGGTTGGTTTAGTATCAAAGTAGTTTTAAAAACAACCAGGCAGGCAAGATAGTGGCTACTGGTAAAGTGACTTTGAGAAGATGCCTCAGGAGGGATTAAGATACAATGCCGAAGCTATTAACTGGGAAGATCCTACCTCCTCAGTTCCAGTTTCTTTTACCAATGTTAGGAAGGAACAGATCAAAGGAACCATAAACAGTTAAAAAAACCTCTCCAGAGAGAAAGGAACCAGTTGTTTGAGAGCCACTCACCAGGAGCAGACACCTGCCTGTGAATTTGCAGGAGTCTCAGCTTCTCAGCAGCTCTTGGAACATGGGGTGGCATGGGACTGAGATAGGAGAGACATGTATCCTCTTTTTTATCGATTTTAGAAAACATTATGCTGCCTACTTTCTGTTAGTAGCAAACCATATTTTGGCCGCAGTCGCCAAGCTTCAGTGGGCACTTTTGGAGAAGGAGAAGGGATGTGGCCATACTGTGGACCGTGTTTGGTGTAGCTCGCCACTACACTATGTTGTGCAGTGGCTTTTTGTTAACTGAAAGGTTGACCAGGTGTTGGAACAGGCTTCCCAGGGAAGTGGTGAAATCACCATCCCTGGAAGTGTTCAAAAACCATGTGGATGTGCCACTTGGGGACATAGTTTAATGGTGGACATGGTGGTTTTAGGTTAATGGTTGGACTTGATGATCAGGTCTTTTCCAGCCTGAAGAATTCTATGATTATATGATCCCTACATGCCCCAGGGGAAGCAGTAAATCCTTGCTGGCCCTTGAGGAGGAGGGTGCATTGGGACTTATGGGACAGATAAGATCAGGCACCTCCCAGCCCTCCAGCAGCAGTGCTACCTCCTTTGTGCAGGCAGTTATGTCCACAGGTAGCTACTCAGCCTTCAACTGAAGGTGGGTAGCTCCAGGAATCCTGGCCTTTTTGAGCAGTTTCTTTTTCAGTCTCGCCTGCCTTCTTTGAGAGTTATAAGAATCTACTTTTCTAGTAAACTAAAGTCTCAGTCTTTCCACTTGTGCTTTCTCGCTATTCCACTCCAGAAAAAAGTGTTGCTTGGCCCTAGTGGCAGACAGCCTTTCATAAATCTCCATGGGCCATACATTTTGTAATTCATTGCCTACTTTACCCCACAAAATATCTTCACATTACTCCTCTTACTTGCTGGCCTGACTTTTGCTGTGCATTTTCCCATTCTTACTCTTCTTGCAAAATATTTATCTGAAGCCTTTCACACACACAAAAATCCTCAGTTTAGATACATCAGTTTTGAAGAAGTCCGTATCCTCTGCTTTGGGTATGGTTTGTCCCTCTTGACTTTGACTTCTCTCTAATAGGAATCTGTTGTGGAGGAATACGTGGCTATTGGGTTGCCTTTGGCCCCTGCTAGCGGTGTTACTTGAAGCAACAGCCTCTGAATTCAGGAGGCTTAAACCGTGTCCTCCTGGATCTCTCCTGCCACATGTCATTTTTTGTATGTGAAGTTGTTTATTTGGCTAGATGATGGCAGTCTCTGGCTTTCGCTATCTCTGCAGACGCATATGGTCCTGCTGATAGAGTCGTGCGTGTCTGCCTCAGATTTGCGGGCGACAGTGGCATGTGCAAAAAGAAATGGGTGGAGTTGGCTGCACTGTGTGGCGTGCAAGGCTCGGCAAAATCCCTATCTGTGGGAATGGCTAGTCAGCTCTTATCAGTCATGTCCCGATGCAGTGAGTTGTAGAAATCAAATTAGCAGACAAGTCAATTGCTTACGTCAGTCAGAAGTTTTGCAGTGGGGATGATGTGATAGCTCAGGGTCCCTCACTGGGTAGCCTTCCTGGGTTTGATTACAAGGGCAGTAACAGAATGAAAACCTGACAGTGCAGTTTCATTTCTGCCTTGCTTTTTGGTTTTTGTTCTTTCTTGCTCAAAATCTTTTCTCTTGCTGTCATTTGGGACAAGCAGAGCAGAGAATCTGTCCTTGCTGTAAAAGCAGAGAAAGCTCTGCCCTGTTATTTTATAAAACAAGTTGTTGTGACATACCACATGGTTCCTCACATCACTCAGTAGTTCATTAGTCTGTCACTGTACAAGCATACTAAAGACAAGCTGAAAAACACAAGACAGTACAACAGTACATTAAAATTCATATAGGATATCAAATATTCAACGTAAGGGATGTAAAAAGAAGCCTTTTGCTGTAAATACTAATACCTGTAGCTTCATGAACATAATGAAGAAATGCTGTGCACCACCAAGCAGAGGACTGGTGCTGACCGTGGTGGCCTGCTGGGAGCAGGACACCTGTGTGATCAGGAGATGCTTGGCAGAGGAGCTGCAGTGATGGGTTGTGTCCCATGGATGTGGCCTGATGCCTACAGTTGGACAAGGACAGCTGACCTTTAGGCTATTGGGTGATTAATGTAACCATTATAGTGTGTTATACAGCTGCTTGCTGCATAGAGAGGCAGACATCTTGTCTAGGCAGGCAGACACCCTGCCACAGAGACAGACGTGTCTGGGCAGATGGGCATGTTGTCTATGTGGCATGGACATACTGCCTGTTAAGGTGAGTAGATTATAAGCAGCATAGTAGTATTAGCTTAGGTTAGCTTAGCTTAGGTAGGCAGGCCTGTAGGGCCTAACTGTATGCATGAGACCGGCCGTGTGTAACAGCTATGTAGATACTGTTTGTAATACACTTGGCTGATGCATAAGCCTTCCTGGAGTCAGTATAAGCCACTCGGCGACATCCAGTACCCGACATCTGGTGGCCTCCCGACGTCCCTGCGAAGGACCGCATCGCAGAGGTGACAGCTGACAAACCCACAACTGCCTGGGAATCCCTGTGGTTATTTATTTCCAGAAAGCTGCTACCACTTTAGGAAAAGGTCTAATTCAGAAGCTCCAGCCTGTCATGTGAGCCTCTTCTCACGAACGAACACTGTGGCTAACTTGAAATTGGAGGCAAGATCAATTACTTCCAAGCTCTCAGTGTAATGGAGTAGCAAGACATGATGTTATTCGTTTCTTGTGTCCAGGGCAAAAGCAGGACCTCGGGCTTAACATTTTGGAGGGCTTTTATTTTTTTTTCGAGTACAGCTTTCCTTGGAGTATTAGCGTCATATGTCATTATATCCTCTAGTAATTCTTAACTTTCTTCGAAACTGCCGAATGCCTATATTAGCAAAGGAGAACTGAACTTCTCAAGCATAGGCAACAGGCAATCTTTTAGGTTTTAAGGGCAAGCTTTCTGAATAAATACTTCAGAGCTCCCATCAGAACTTTCAGTAACAAATCCCAAATTCAGTTTCAGCTTCATCCCACCTTTTGGAAGAATATCTAGCCTTAAATGCAAAAATTTAAAGCAGTGGAGAATCCACCTCACCTTTAAGTGTGTTTCTCAGAAGGTTAATTGCCTTGACTGCTAATATGTACATGTTATTCCTGCTGTGGTTTTGGTTTCCAAATACTTGGGCCTTGCTAAGTTTTCGTCTGCTGTTAATACAGTCCCCAGCCTCCTTTACCTAAATCTGTAGTGAATTAATTTTCAAGACTTTTGACTGTAGCGATTCTAAAAATAATTTCTGATTGGAATCCAATTGAATCCAAGGAAAGCAAGGTGATAATCAAGTGATGTCACCCTCATGTCTTGCACTGCATGTCCCCGCCTGCCAAAACTAGCAACTGTTGCTATGTACCCAGGGGAAGGTGATACTCCCAGCCTTTTCTTGGTGCTGGAAAGCTCTTCTTTCTAGTGCTTATCAAGCCTCTGGAAGCTGCTGACATCTGTTCTAGGCTTTCATTTTACCCTTATGTGAGACCTTTGTATTGGGATAGTCATGAAGAAACATGGATCGTGTCTTGTAGGATGCTTTGAATTTTTCCTGTTCCTGAAGAAGACCATTTCTCAAAACCATTGCAAATCTGGAGGACTAATGTGATTTAGCCCATCAAGTAAGTGCCTGTACTGCAGTGCTTGGGCTGTGGGATGGAGACCTTGTTGCAGCATGTGTGGCGATGTTCAAAAATCTGTGCATCAAGACAATGGCATAACACCATGACATTTCCCACATAGTCTATTTCCTTTTCTCATTAGTGCCCCTGCAAACTTGGCTGAATGGTAGGACTCATCCCCCACCTTTTCTCTGGGTACTTCCAGAAGTTGAAAATATGCCACCAGAAGACCAGGGCTCATTGTCATTTGACACATGGGGGTCCAAAATTTCTTCAATCCTGTTGTCAGCAGTAGGTAGGCAATGTAGCAGACTGCTTTTCTCACCAGTAAGGGTCAGGATGAACTGGAGAGATTCATTATGTAGCAGATGACATTCAGCACATTCCAGGAATGAGTTGTCAACAAGACTAGAGTTGTGGATTATTTTTTTCTCTTGCTCTCCTAGCAAAACATGCTGCTGGAGTTTCCCAGATTTATTGATAAGACTTTTTACTGGCGATGTGTGTGCGAGAAAGGGCAAGTGCTCCTCCTGATGAGCATATGGTGACTATTAATACTAACAGTAGTTCAACTCTGGTGCTGTTACCTCCCTTCCACTGGCTCTGCTTCTCTGTGAGGTAGAGTCCCAAGTTTGCAGAGACCTCTCCAATGCACTCAACATCATACTGAGCAGACAGGCCTGGCGTGACTCCCCTGCACTGGCCATGTTGTTTGCCTGGAGTCATCAAATATTGTGCCCTCCTCTGGCTCTGCCAGCTGGCCCCTTCCCCAGCAGGAGGGCAGCTGCAGATGTGGGACTTCTCCATGCCTACTTGTGTCCCCAGATGACTTCCGTGCGCCTGGGACTTGGGGAGGAAACCTGGGGGTGAAACAAGATAAATGTTCATAAGGCTCCATCCAGTTAATGCCAGCACATCTTGGCAGCCACTCCCTGCCCTGTCTGCATTTAAAAGGGGTTGCTTACAGTTATCTGTCTTCATTTTGCTATAGTTGTTATTGAAACATGTGAGCTCTTGTGTTTTTGGGCAGCATAATGGAGCTGAATTGCAGACAACCCAAGATACGATCCCAGTTTTATACAGGACTTCATTTTATTTCAAACATGCATAGCTGCAAATAGTGTTGTACCCAGTTCCACCAGTGTCCTAAGTCTATAGAAGGAATAGGGGACAGAGAAGGGGCATAGGAGAAGAAAGCACTCTTATGTTCTGTCTGGGGTACCAGAATGATGGAGTAGGGCTGAAGCATTGAGGCATTTTATGGCATTATATTTTCCAGGGACTCTTTCCCAAGCCTGTACACTGTCCCAGTAGATTGCAGGAATCCTGAGCTAATTGACATGTAAGTGCCACAGGGGAGTAAAGTTATTTAAAGTTATTAAAGTTATTTTGTCTTTCACCAAGTGAAAAAAAAACCAAAGTTATCTAGGTGTAAAAAAGCAGAAGAGAAAAACCAGCAGATTACTGAACTGTGAGTAGTTCAGACTAGCTTGTGAAAGTATCTTGAGGTCTTCTTTCCTGAAAGCCTTTGAAACTCGAAGTCTATAGACTCTTGTCTCTTGGCACTCTAACTGATTCCTTCTGCTCCTCCTCTTAGCAAATTCTGCCTAAGTTGCCTTTTTTCCCACTTTTAAATACCCTGAATCACACACATAGCTCATTTTCTTCATTCAGGTCTGAAGCCTTAAGGACTGTGTTGAAGTAATAAAGAGGACAGCATGTACTGGATGCTTGAGCCAAGGGAGAAGGGGTGGGCAGAGGGAAGAGATGACCCTGCATCCAGGCTTTGGTTCTAATCCTGCAAACTTCTTCTCATGTGAAGAGTCCTGCAGAGGTCAGCCAGACATTTTGCACAAACAGCAATTACTTGCTTTTTGGCATGCTTTTTGAATTATGCTTAGAGTAGTCATAAAAACATGGCCAGAGTTTGTGATAAAGCATGGATGGGTTGCTTTAGGCCAACTGTACAGGAACTTATCTGAAGACATGTGTGGGATTAATTAAACAAAAATTTTACTTGTTTGGCAGGCGTAGCTGAGTTTGGCTAAACTCTGTAACTCAGAGGAAGTGTCTCCTTAAAAAGAATATATAAATGCAGTGCCACCAGTGTCCGACATGCACTCCCTGGCATTGCCCTCAAGGAGGAAGGTTAGTCCAAGTGCACATGATCTTGCTAGGAATTACCTGCCCAGGTGGCCCAGTTCCCTGCATGCCAGTGTCTTGTGCAGTCCCATGTTTGGCACTGCTATCAGATCAGGAGGCAGTGTTCCGAACCACCCCGTGATCATGTTGCATTTGTGATTACATTGTTGGCTCTTGCAGTGGGAACCATTTGTTGAGGCCTGGAGGTGTAAAGCAGTTCGCCTGGTGCAGCCCTGAGCCAGGGCTATTGCTGACAAAGATGACCTTATCAAAACAAACTAAAATTTCACCCTGTTGTGCCCTAACGCCTTATGGCTACATATAGGGTTTCCTAATATAGGAGGCCTTGACAGGTAGCTGCAGTTGGTTTCCTGGAGAATCAGCTTCATCAGTCCTTACCGTTCTGCTGGACAGACATTTTTTAGCATATGCATATATTAAGATACTTCACTTAAATGCAGCTTACTAAAACGCAACTTGTAAGTGACGTGGAGTCCAAAGTGTCCAACACTTCTGCAGTGTTGGAAAAAGTATGCTCTTCTATACGTATAGCTTTAAGGTTTCTTGTCATCCTGACTTTAATTGCTTTTGACACACTTATTTAAGGGCAGTGGGGTGAGAGGACAGCTCCTCAGTGTGAGTTAAACAAGAGGAACCCAAGTGCTGCCTGCTCCAGCCTGTGCAGGCAGAGCGCCACAGGGGCAACAGCTGATGAAGATGGCAGCTGCTGCAGATGTAGGAAAGGACAAGTACCCAGTTGCTCCCTCCTGCCACCTTCCCTCTGTGTTGACAGCATAGCTGTTTGTCCTGCTGAATCCCTGTGTGGCTATCACAACCTATCTTCCTGAAGACTCAGAGTATGGTGAAACACTGGTCTGGCTCCCAGCCTCTTCCTCCTTATTTATGTGTCACCAAGGGAGAAAACCTAGATAGTGATAAGTTATCCAGAGTTGTCCTGTTGTAGTTATGATGATGGCAACAATTCATAGCTGAAGTATGTGATTTGTTAACCTTATAAAAAGATGCCATTAAATACTGTATTTAGCTCCTAAGGGGAAGTAGCCTAGTTTCTTTTTCATTTTCCTTTTCTTATCCCTGTTTTAACATTAGTGACTCAGCTGTCACTCTCCTGCAGAAGGGCTGCTGGTGTTACAGCTGTGATGGGATGGAATCAAGAACCCATTTCTGCTGAAAATAATATGGTGCATTTTCACCTCAAATAGAGCCTCTTACAAAACTATTAGAAGTTTTTCATTAACTTTTGCAAGCTCTTAAACTTGCCTGTGAACAAAATTGGAAATTTCTTTATGTCTCCTCCCGTTCATCCTTGTCAACAAGGCAAAGTCTGGCAGAGACTGGTGCACATCTAACCCTCCACGTTCCTGTTCAAGTACACAAAGTAGTTTACATGCATTTAGATAACATGCAAAAAAGCCTTTGCAGGTGAGAATCTCACTTTGCAACGGGGCATATAAAGAGATCCTGTGAATAGAATTGGTTTCCACTGGCTCTGCAAAAAGTCAGACTGGAGACAAGTGTGGACTCTTTGATCTCATTAATTTTTTCATTCACCACTTCTCTAATCTTAACCAAAGAGTAGTGTGGTTCATTTCCATTTTTCTACATACCGCATCTCCTCTAACTTTAATCACAGGGGGGAAAAAAAAGGAAAAAAAAAAAAAAGGAAAACAACACAAAGCTAGTTAGCCCATTTTATATTTTGCACATCAGCACATATTACAAAAGTATTAGCAGACCTGTCATAATATATGTGCATACCTGTCTCTCAAGGTGCTTGGTAGTGGGATTTTTCCCTTTCTGAAGGAAGGAAAATATCCCTATAAGTATTTACTCACTCTTTTTGCCCTCATCTATTCAACTACAACTTAAAGGTGCTTGTTTCTTGTGTACTTTTGTTACAAAAATGATGCTTGGCATACTTAGGAGGTCTTGCATTCTTGAGTGATGAATGCTATGAACAGTGTTACAAGAAAAAGATGATGTACAAAGGCATCATCCTTCTTGGCATTGCCTTTTAAAAGTTGTCCTATGTCTTGAACATGTAGGTGTTGAAAAAGGGCTTATTTCAAGCACTGTAGTTCCACTAACACATTTTCCCCCTAAAGGCAGGATGTGACCTGTGTGCACCCAACCCATGTGGGATCTGGGACAGTTTCTCTAAGAAGCAGAAATTATCTGAGAGAGTGTGTGTCTGGAGAAATTGTGGGGCCATATCAGAGTCCATACAGCTACTACAACACCAAGATGGATAGGTTTTGATTCAGCAAGTCAATACTTAAAATTTTCTTTAGCATAGGATGGAGTCTGTGAAGTGACACCATCTCAGGGGAATAAGGGGTTGCCTCAATGCCTGTCCTGAAGGGCAGGAAAGGCAAGGTTGGCTTGTGCTAGCCAAATGAAACCAAAACAAGTATCTTGATTTTATTTTCTGTAGCATCTTTATTGAATTAATGCTTCTTTGTCTGCCTGTTGAGTCTGTAAACTTCCAGACGCAAGTGTTTTCTGCTTCTGCAGTCCTTCCCACACTGGGAGCTCAACCAGACTCCATCTTGCAGGGTAGATAATTCTTGTCTTAGTACCTGGTGACAGCCCTTGCTGTTGGCACAGTTCAGGTCCTAAAACTCATTGCCCTGTGACTCCATAGCTGCCTCTGAAAAATGTCCTAGTTTATGTACAGAGAAATACGAGGGCCTCAGCATGGCCTGAGTGCTGGCTACAGGAGGGATTACTCAGTCTACAGGATCAAATCGGGAACATGAAAAGGCTCCTCCACTCATCGTTCTGCTATTCAGGCTCTGGTGTAGGAGTGGGGTGTGAACAAAGCATCATCAAGTGCTGAAGCATTTTGACACAGCCTAGCTTTAGGCTCAACATTCAGCACTTATGGTTGTGATTGTATTGATGACAGTAATCTTATTTTCTCAAATTAGGTGAACAGCTTTAAAAAAAAAAAAAGGAAAAGAAGAGATGACTTTCATACCTGTGCATTTACCTGGACTGTGAGGTTTCTGGGATGGCATTGCTGCCAGTTACATGTGAAACAGGAATGTCCTGCTTGCTGTAACAAAGGGCTGATTCATTGGCAGTGTAATAGGTGTCATATCCCCTTTTGTCAGCTCCTTGGGTATATTTTGCCCCTGCAGTAAACAGAAAATAAATTTTAAAAAATCCAGTAGACCCAGTAACATGCAAGTCATCTAAGTGAGGTGAGATTCAATGAAAACTAAAACAGTTTGTAAGTGGTGTTAGGTGGGGTTGGGGTGAATCCATAGGGGTAGAGAGAGTTGAGTTTGAGTGAGAATGAGCTCCTTGAAGCCACCATACCCTGGGAGGGACTGGGAGCAACCATCTCAAAACACTCCCAGAGGAGAACAGGAAGACAGGCTGGTGGACTTATTTGTTGAAGGCGCCCGTTTCTCCCAGTGACTGCCGAGGGTAGCTGGTGTTGCTAGCTCAGACATCAGGGTCTGACCTGGAGCTGCCTGGATTTTAAGTCTGTAAAAAAGCCTTTTCCATAGGAGGGCGGGAAAAAGAATCAAATGCTGTCAGCTTGGAGTATTACAGCCAGGGCATCACAACATGGAAACTGAAGCCACATGCCTTCGAGGTGAGTTTATGGGCAGAGCTGGTTTTGGGACTGGGTATCCTGATGCAATGCATTGGCGGAAGTGAGAATTAAAGAATGGACTGGACAAAGACTTCTGAAGTAAACCCACCTTGCTACTGTTCATGTAAAAATGCTGAGGAGATGAATATTTTTGTCCACCCATGTCATCCGGCACTCAGTGAGCTTTGTTTGTGTGTACAGAAAGCAAATCTGTATGACTTTTCAAATAAGCCATTAAGTGCAGTGTTTAAAATATGTTCCCCAATGCAGAGGAAAAATGTAGGAAACTGTATGAAACTCAGAGCATAGGGAGGACCCACATGTTATCCTAAGGACAAAAGCAGAATGCACATCAGAATATATCAAAAGGAAAACTGATCACTTTCTGCTTTCAAAAGACATTAGTTTTTTACTGTTGCCATTACATTTTGAAGAGTGCTCAGGTATTTGTTGGTAGTGCTGTAGCTACCCAGTCCGGAGTCGTGAAGGAGGAGATACCTGTTTTTCAAGTTGTTCTGCTCACTTATCCCTTGTCTCCTAATTCACACCCTGTCCACACCAGCGCTGCAGTAACTCAGTGAATATCTGGAGTCAGAGTTGTGTGTTCCCACACCAGCTGCCCTTCAAGGAGCTCCCAAGGGTTTTTTGCCCCTAAAAGGCAGTAGGTCAGGCCTACTGAGAGCCACACTTAGGTGCATCCCCAGCTTCACATAGTGCTCAGGTCTGTGGAGCAGGACTATTCCCTTTGCCACTTCAGCAGCCAACTGAAGCACATAATATTTTAAAATGCATATATTTTTTTTTAATCAGTGCTTTCTGGTTCAATAATAAAATAATTATGTGCTTAAAATAGCACAGGAGAGAGGTCCTGTTTCAGTTTGTCTACATAGCAGAAATGGTGGGGGCTGGTTTGGGGTTGCTTGAAGGCTTTCTCGTGAGAAGGTATTGGGTTCTTGTGCTGGCTTTTGAAGGGCTTGCTCAGGCCTGATCAAACTCAGTCAGGTGACAGTGTATCAGATCTATACCTCTCATCAGTCCCGTGCTGGCCGTAACTGTCACCAGATTTGCAATTTAATGTGTGCAGCTTCCAGTTAATCCAGGCCGGATGTTTAACAATCTGCCATTTCAGAGGTAACACTTTACAGAGCCACATGCAGGGCAGCCTTGCACTTGGGTACATCAGGAGCCCTGGAAGGCTGTCCTCACTCACACAGGTTTTACTCTTCCCCTACCACTGTGTGGTGGTAGTTACTGCTGGTTTAGTTGCATTTCACAGGTTTGGGAAGTGTTAAAAAAAATCAACACATGACTACAAAAACATTTCAAAACCCCAAAGATTTATAATAGGTGATTCAGCAATGCGAAGCTTTTGCGATCTTCTATGGAAAGCTACTATTTTTAGTGAATTATTATAAGCAGTAGCATCACTCACATTTATTTATAAAGGCATGAAAGAACACCCATACGTGCTTCTAAATAGTCAGTGTATAGTAATGGCCATATGCTAAGAATGAGCAAAAATAGAATTGAGCACTTTGGTTTCCACAACTCTGCATGAGAGTTGTGCTGGGATCTTTGCATCTAAAAAACAAAAAACAGAGGGATTTTTTTTTCTTTCCTTTTCTACTTCTTCTTTCTAGCAGTACAAAACCAAAAGCCTTCAGGATGAAAGTCTGCCTTGCAGTAATATTGCATTATTTTCATTGAGGCCCAGCTGGGTGACCACTGAGGTTTGGGAGGACACTTCCAGTAGCTTCAGCAGCTGGTGGATTGGGGCTGTGCTGACAGTAGTAGGTATTTTTATGGGAGTTACTGTATGTATAGTGTTCAGGTTGATTAATTGTGTGTGCCTGCACTTCTTTTGGGGATCTATGGCATGGAGGAGGAGAAATGCAGTGCTGAAAAGAAATGCTGTGCTGAAGGGGCTCCACAAATATAGCATGGTGTCATTGCCAAAGTTCCTACAGTGAATACACTTTAAATGCTGGGGCCTGCCATTGAGACAAAATTTAAAAAATAAAGACGTTATCTGCTGGTGATACCTCCCCTGAACAGAAGTTAGAACTGTTTTGATCTGGCTCTACAAAGACCCAGCCATGTGTGTCCATTGCAGCGTCTTCGTATGCAACTCCTTGGGTTTAAGTTCACCAAGGGGCAACATCTTCCATTTTCTTGCTGACTGTGTTCATGTCCCATTCAAGCCTGCAACAAGGTGCCTTGGGATTTTTATGAATTCAGCACCTTACAAGAACAATGCCTTAAAGTAAATTCTTACTCTTCATTAAGTTAAATCCTTTGAAATCAATTGTGTTCTTGAGTGTGGGGCAAGCCATGATATGAAGCAGGTGGAAGGGAATGAAAAAAGTCACTCTTGACACAGTGCCCTAGCAGCTTCTCAATGACAATGCCTATGTCCTGGTTCCCAAATCCTGTTCTAATGTGGGAAAGCATCACCGTAGTGTACAGAGGCTAACACTTTATTCTTTAGTGGAGCTTCCTGTAGCATAAGAGTGCTGGGGTACGTGGATCCTGACACTGGGAGGAATTGCTGGAGAGCCTGACCTTGTTCTTGCTCTGCAGCTGCATTAGTTAAAGTATCAGCATTTTCCTCACTCTCTGCTTCCCATCTCCCAATACCCAGTAGAAAAAAATAAACGACAACTGGCATGCTCTACTCACAGCAAAACAAATGTTATTTATTAGAGTTCTCATGTGGTCAGAGCATGTCTGACTGTAAAATAACTGGAGACTTTTTCTCCTAACTGGAAGCATGATGCTCTGAGGCAATTTCCAGGCAGTGTATATTTTCAGCTAAGTTTTATTTACGTCAGTGTAGTGATTTGCAATATCACTATTTGTAAAGAGTGAGTAGCAGTGTTTTAGCTAGAAGTATTTTTTTTTTATGAAAAACTTTCAAGTTGTGACTCAATTCTCGTGCTTTGAAATGATTTTCTTTTCAAAAGGGAGGAGATAAACCTCCTTGGCGGGCATGTTGCTCACTGCCTGCCCTTGTGGCCAGCATGGCTGGGGTGGTGGGAAGCACAGCACGCAAGTCAAGGAGGGTTTGTTTTCCCTCTGCTAATCACCTTCCCTTGTCGTCATTTGGCATAGCACGATGCCCTGTGTGCGGGACGGAGGCAGATCTGTGTCCTGCTCTTCTGTGTGAGCCAGCATTTTGGAGCATAAAGCTTTGCTGGTCTTAATGTTCTCCCAGGGAGCTTAAATCTCTCAAGGCTCTACTCTTCTGGGGTTGGGAAAGATGAGCAGAGATGCAAGTTGAGAGCTCATTACAGTGGAGGCCACTTCTAGCTGTTGCCCTACCACCAGGGTCAGAAAAATCCTTTGAAGAGAGGATGAGGAGAGGAAACCACAGAGCCACCTTTCAGATGCTGAGCTGACTTTCCCCCCCTAAATGTGTGGAATTTTTTTTTCCCTTTTACTGCAGGAGGGCGTGCTTGGGTAGGGCTGAGCCTGTGTCATGCCACGTATCGTTTCCAGGACTGAGGACAGTGGCCTTTGCCAGCTGGGTGCAAAGGAACGTACTCTGTGGGACTCCAGTGCGTTCTTGCGGCCTGCTTCGTCTTAACATCTGGTGGGATTTTGGGGAGCTTCCTTAGGAACTTGCAGATAATACCAAACAAGAAGTATCAAAACTATTTGAGTGTCAGAAAAGATTTCTTTTTCTCTGTGTGATTTTCTTAATGCATTTTTCCTCCCTGAAACTTCCATAATTCAGGGAAAATATAACAATCTAGAATACATAACATTTGGTTTAATATGGAAAAAGATGTATATTGGTACAACATGGCTGAATTCTCTTTATGTTTTACTTCTTGCTTTTTTTGCATCTGTGGAGCACCATCATTACTTTATTAAATTATGTACATTTTTCTGGCTTGCAAAAACTCAGGAAAGAGGAAGAAATTCTGAGACCTCTTTGGGTCTGGGGTTTCAAAGTTCGTTGAGAAGAGCAGCACTGTAGCCTTACAGAACTAGGCAGAAAGGGACTGTATGGAACCAGTGGATTGCTATTTCCTAAAAATTGACTTGCCTAGGCTTGCAAATCCTTTTCACTGGGAATTCCTATGTATATGCACACAATTGGCAACTTTAATTATTTATAACTTTGAAGTCACTGCATCTGTTTTCTTGTTTACTTGCAATTGAATCTCCTTGAGGACTTTAAAGCAAACAAAAAATAAAACATGTAAAATGTGATTGTCCCGCTCTGCGTTGGTGCAACCTCACCTTGAATATTGTGTGCAGTCTTGGGCACCACAACATGAAGATATCCGGCTATTAGAGAGTGTCCAGAGAAGGGCAACGAGAATGGTGAAGGGCCTGGAGGGGAAGCTGTATGAGGAGCAGCTGAGGTCACTTGATCTGTTCAGCCTGGAGGAGACTGAGGGGAGACCTCATTGCAGTTACAACTTCCTCGTGAGGGGAGAAGGTGGGGCAGGCATTGATCTCTTAATTCTCGTGAGCAGTGACAGGAGTTGAAGAAACAGCATGAAGCTGTGTCACGGGAGGTTTAGGTTAGATATCAGAAAAAGTTTTTCAACCAGAGGGTGGTTAAGCGCTGGAACAGGCTCCCCAGGGCAGTGGTCGCAGCACCAACCCTACCTTTGTTCAATAAGTATTTGAACAACACTCTCAGGCACCTGATGTGATTCTTTGGGTGTCCTGTGCAGGGCCAGGAGTTGGACTTGATGATCCTTGTGGGTCCCTTCCAACTCAGCATATTCTATGATACTACAATGACATTCTAAGATTCTGTGATTAAACTGGTAGTTGAAGCAAGTTTTGGTGGAAGCTATCTGTAAGGGTGTTAGGATGAATACCAAAGGAGATTTGTGTGACAGCATTTTGAGCAAGATGACATAAGCTGGAAACTGAAATTCAATCAAGTAAGCAAAGCCATGGTGGAGAAGCCAGACTCCCTCTGATCAGCTGAAGGATGATAAGCTGGAGTTATTTTCGTAACCTCTTTTCAGTTGTATTAGATCTGATGCATTTCTCTACTGCGTGGCTACCAGACAGCTTCATATGGTGAAGTTGAAACATTAAATATGTTAATACAGTACAAGATAAAGTGGAGTACTCCCAAGTGAGCATTAGCAGCATTTATGGTTCTGCAGTTAGTGTTTGTTTTTGTCCCACTGTGTCTTAGTATCACACTTGTCAAACAACTGCTTTTGATTTGTGGCCCTAAATTTACAGTTTAGGAGACTGTATTTGAAATAACGAAATCACCACTCACTACAAAACACTGAAAGAAAAACAGATCAGTGTGTAACTTGGACGTGGCAGCCACCAGCTGTACCTCATCTTACTAATCTTTATGGTGTTTTGTTGGGTGTTTTTTTTGTTTTGGTGTTTTGGTTTGGTTTGGTTTTGGTTTTGTTTTTTAAAAAAGTGGGGACTTTTAAGAATTAAGTTACACAACTCTCATTTTATTTTTAAAGTGAGTGGATTCCTTGTTGCGTTGTTGAGGATGATAAATTGATACCACATGTTGCTTCCAGACAAAAAGGACTCTGTACTGCAGTGGAAGCACTTGCAGCTGGTGTCTGAGTTAGTGGACAGACTCCACAAGGTAAACATGGGTTGGAAGAGGCTGAAACAGGCACAGGGAGGGAGAATTTTCTCCATTTTAAAGGCTCAAGCATTTGCTGCTGTTGCCTGATCAGGGCTGAGTGTTGAAATAACATGCAGTCCTGGCCTCTCTGAGAGATTTGTTCAGTTCTTTGTATCAAATAAAGGATATGGCACTTCAGAAATGTTTAAGTGTCCTCTCTTGTCGGTTTGCTCATTTGTAGTCTTACCAAAATATCAAGAGAGACATGTGTAATTAGGACATGGTAGCCAATCTTGGGCAGCGGGGGGAGGTTGTGAGCAAAACGTGGCTGGATCCCTCGAGGAGTATGCGGTACAGTGCATCAGCATTTATTAAAGCTGAGACCATGGCCCTGAGTTTGGGAAAGTGCTATAACCCCTCATGTTGCTGCCCTGGCTTCTATGGGTACCCAGCTCATCCCTTCTGCTGCCATCAGCCTAAGCCCAGGTAGGACAGCAGCACTGCTTGCCTGTGGCTTGCACCAGTTCTGCCCTGCCTCATGTGTTCCTCTGCCCTGGGTCTTCCTTGTCGCCAGGAACAGTCCTTTTTCCCTGCAGGACCACTTCCATTGGGACCCAGCTGGTGTGGCCTCAGGGCAGTACATGATGCTCTTGATGTTATCTGCAGGAACCTCAGTCTTCTGGCTCTTAGCAGAGCACATGGCATTCTTCAAGTCTGGTATAAATAGTAACACTAATAAAGGGAGCAGCTCATCATATTTCTTTCTGCTCTGCTCATGTACAGTCCATATGTTGTACCCATCGGTGGTATCTGAGCTCTCTGCAGCCTGGCTAGCAGCTATCCCGTATACATATGGTCTCCAGGACAGATGATGGAAGTTCCTTTATAGATCTCTTAAAGTTTCTCATTTCATTTTGGCATGAAAAAATGTGTTATGTTTCCACCATCATGGCCTAATTCATCTCCCACATAAGTCGAAGACAAATCCCCATTAATTTCATCAGCAGTGGGTTCAAACGATAAACTGTATTTTCTTTGCTTCACCACCTCCTTTGTGGTTTGTTGCATGGTCATATATAAGTAATGCATGTGGTTGTGAGCAACAATTGTCCCAAGATGTTTTCATGTATTTTAAGCAGATAGGAATATTTTTTGACAGCTCAGAAAACAGGTAGAAAATACAGTTATTTCCATCCAGATTGCAGCCTGGTAGCACAGTGCAACAGCCTTTACTGATGTGAGTTGTCAGTCCCAGTGGCTTCTGTAGCAAAACTTGCATGTGAAAGGATAATAGGATTCAGCCCTAATTTGATTTGGCAGAGCATCCAACAAGGAAAAACCAAGAAACTCAGATGCTGTTGCTGAAGAGGTTAGCGGGGGAGGTTACGTGAAAGAAGTGGGTTTGAAGGCAGTGTTTGAGCAGAGGGTGGAGATGGGGTACACAAAAATAAATTGGCCCATAATTATGCTTAAGAAAACAATCTTCCTACAGAAGGAAGGCAAAGAAAAACAGAAAGGGGAGTATAAGTGGCATAGTGCTTAACGTAAAGGAAAACAAACTGCTTGGATTTTTTATAACCACCAATTTTCAATGCAAAAGGATTATTACATTATTTTATTGTTTGTGTAAAACCAACATTGAGGAAAAAGATATAATAAGATGAAAATCACACATGTGCACATACATATCTACACATGCAGGAGTCCTCATCCTGAAAGGTGCCTCAGTCTCACAGTTTTACCATTTAGGATTTCACAAGGTTTTAGGCCAAATAGTTTCATACTATAGATACCACCAGCAGAAATAAGCTGTTTTATGAGAATACTATAGGCTGAAAACTGTTAGCTGCTGGCACTTTGGCTGAATGTTCTTATATCTGAAGCTGTGCATGACACCCTGCGTACACCACCTCGGGTGTTTCTTTTCTGTGTTTTTTAAGATTTATTTTTCATTAGCAAGAGTCATGATGCTGTGTATTCTTATACCCAGCATTTTTAGGTGGGGAACAGCATGGTTTGTGTGGCTCTTGAAGCATGGCTCGATGTGATGTTCTAACTCTGATTGGCCTTGTCCTGCTGCCAGCTCTTTGTGAGGAGAGATCCCCATGCAGATATTTTCACAAGTGTTTGTCCATGAAAGTTACAGGGAATGGGTGTGAGAGATACCTGCATTGATGCAGCACAAGCTGGAATATCAAAGGTTATTTTTCAAAAAACCAACAGTTCTTCAGCCAGTTTTACAGGGAGAAAGCGGGAGAAGTAAGGAATGGTGCCTAGTTTCTAGAAGTTAGACCCTTGCCAGACTCAAAATATAGCTAAAATGTCATCAGTTAAACAATAAAAAGCTCTTTCCTTCTTTAGGCTGAAGAGCTATTACAGTGCGACTCAATCCACCATATTTTGATGGCATGATAGTCTCTCAGAAATGGACAAGTTTATAGCTGAAGCACTGACCCAAACTTCTCTTGAGCATGTCAGCAAAGTCCAATCTGCTGCTTTGTGTAAATTGTTTAAAATGTAACAGTTGTTATTTTGAACCATGGTCCATATGATTTCTCTTTTCATTAAGTGATAATCACAACCATGTCTGCTGTCTGCATGCTAGAAGAACTTCAGGCGTGTTTTCCATTTCATAATCTGACAAAAACCACAACACTCAACAGTGGGGGAAAAAAAATATTTTCTACTGAAAAGAATTGTCTAAAAAAAGAGCTGGTCTGCATTTCTGCATACGTCGGATGTATCTGCAGTGTACTTATGTCAAGCATCCAGTTATCCTAAGGATGCAAATGTTGAGGTGCTTGTGAATGATTTGTTGATTCATTCATTCTTTGCCCATTTAAATCAGGAATTTCTTCAGTGTTTCATAGATGAAGGATACTTTTCCTGGATGGTTTGATTATGCTATGGTCTGGTTGACTCTGTAGTTTCAAATGATGTTGATAGGACAAATGTGATTTTATCCTTTTCTTAGATATACCTGGTAATTGCCAAAATGTAAGAAAAAAGAGCTCTGCAACTCTTTAAACTGGGAGGAATAGCACAAGGGGTTTTTCAAAGGAATATGGGATAGCTCCAAAACTCTTTTAACTTCCACATGGGAAGTAAACGTTTGTTACCAAACCTGGAAGCATTCACACTAACCAGTACTATTTGCTTTTCCTTTCTCTGATCCATATGTTAAGCACAAGATCAGCAGGGTGAGTGGAGTGGGATTTTCACCTCAGTTTTTTTGGTTTTAATCCAGTGCCATTTCACTACAGGTACTGTGGACTCTCATTCTGAGGTGATTATCATTGGTTTGAGGCAATGTGGTTTTTGGACAGTAGATGTTGCTGACTAGTGCAAGTGGGTAGAATGCAGGAGCAGACTGTGTGCAGGCTCCTCTGAGAGTATTGTATTTCATAGCATCCTGTACAGCACGGAGTTTCCGACTGTGTACAGCAGCTTTATACAACTCTGTATCCAGCAGCTTACCGGGACAGGGATATCATTGCATACTGTGTCACATCATGTTTTGAAGACTGTGAGGATACTATAGTGAGGGGACAGCTGACCAGCTACTGAAGCATGGGCGTAATTCTGGTGTCTCTAATCAAGAGACAAAGTATAGCTTAGTCATGCACGGAGTGCCTGTGGGAGAGGAGCAACAGCACTTGCAGTTTTCTCAAGAACTATTATAACAAATATACAGCACACATGCCCATGAAGACTTAAAAAGACATTTGGAGAGGCTGTTATGAGTGTCACTACCCCTCCAGCCAGAATTTTGCTGTGTCTGTGCAGTTTTTATTTCAAGGAATTGATGGCAAGATTACTAATAGTGTGGAGATTTGTCCTGAGTCAAAAGTAAGGGAGAAACGTCTAGCTCCTTGCTAGTAGGAATAAGGCTGTGTTACACTCCTTTCCTTAGGATGCACCTTTTGGGGGTGTAGAGATGGGCATCAGGAATATACAGCTAGCTCAAGCTCAGGGCTTGCTTTACAGTGGCACGCTGGCATGCCAGTGACGCTCCAGCCCTCCCATATCTAGCACCCAGGAAATCCACGGAGATGTCCAAGGGTGTCCAATGCTTTTATTCGTGTTGCTTTCTTCATGTGATGTTGGTTTAATGATTGAGATTTGGGTCTTAAAAGAAGTAGGGTGCTGGTCTTGATGTTTTGTTTTGTTCCTTCCCTGCAGAATTCGATCCGGCACAACTTGTCACTCCACAGCCGATTCGTCAGGGTGCAGAATGAAGGCACTGGGAAAAGCTCTTGGTGGATGATCAATCCAGATGGTGGAAAAGGTGGCAAAGCACCCCGGAGACGTGCTGTGTCAATGGACAACAGCAACAAGTACACGAAGAGCAGAGGGCGGGCGGCTAAGAAAAAGGCAGCCCTGCAGACCGCCCAGGAGACGAGTGAGGACAGCCCTTCTCAGCTCTCCAAGTGGCCAGGGAGTCCCACGTCCCGCAGCAGCGATGAGCTGGATGCATGGACAGATTTTCGCTCCCGCACAAATTCAAATGCCAGTACGATCAGTGGCCGCTTATCACCAATTTTGGCAAGCACTGAACTAGATGATGTTCAAGATGATGATGCTCCACTTTCTCCCATGCTGTACAGTAGTCCATCGAGCCTGTCTCCATCGGTAAACAAACCATGTACTGTGGAGTTGCCTAGGTTGACTGATATGGCTGGGACAATGAACTTGAATGATGGACTGGCAGATAACCTCATGGATGATCTCTTGGACAATATAACACTCCCTCCCTCCCAGCAGTCACCCACAGGAGGGATAATGCAGAGAAGCTCCAGTTTTCCTTATGGTTCCAAAGGTTCAGGGCTGGGTTCCCCGTCAAGTAGTTTCAACAACGCTGTGTTCGGGCCATCATCCCTGAATTCCCTCCGCCAGTCGCCCATGCAGACAATTCAGGAGAACAAGCAGGCCACTTTCTCTTCCATTTCTCATTACAACAACCAGACACTGCAGGATCTTCTTGCCTCTGATGCACTTAGTCACAGCGATGTCATGATGACACAGTCTGACCCACTCATGTCACAAGCCAGCACAGCTGTGTCTGCGCAGAGTTCCCGCAGGAATATAATGCTCCGCAACGACCCTATGATGTCGTTTGCTGCACAGTCCAGCCAGGGCGGTCTGGTCAATCAGAACCTGTCCCATCACCAGCACCAGTCCCACAACTCCTCTCTTAGTGGCAGCCGTGCCTTGTCCAATTCCATCAGTAACATAGGCTTGAATGACTCCAACAGCTTGGGATCCACCAAACATCAGCAGTCACCCATCAATCAGTCTATGCAAACACTTTCTGACCCGCTGTCAGGCTCCTCTTTGTACTCCTCTAGTGTGAACCTCCCGGTCATGGGACATGAGAAATTCCCAAGTGACTTGGACCTGGATATTTTCAATGGGAGCCTGGAGTGTGACATGGAGTCCATTATCCGCAGTGAACTCATGGATGCCGATGGGCTGGATTTTAACTTTGATTCCCTCATCTCAGCTCAGAACGTTGTCAGTCTGAATGTGGGGAACTTCACTGGTGCTAAACAGGCTTCATCACAGAGTTGGGTACCAGGCTGAAGGATCTTTGAGAGCAGGGAAAATGGGCAAACAGGTCAGTGCCCCATAGATGTGGTAAAATAATCGTTTCCTTAGTTTTATTGGAGTTTGCACCAAACCCTTAATAGTTAGTGCAACTAATAATATTAATTTGGCTTGTGATGGCTTGCTCTGTGTTGGTATGCAACAGGCACAACCGAGAAACGTGGAGGTGTGGAGGGAAATGAGGCTAAGCTATAAAAGCTGTTTGACTGCAACACTGTCAGGACGCATCTGATGCTTAGCGTCCTTCTTAATTTAGGCATGAGAAATGTTAATGACAAATCGGGCAAACCAAGGTGGAATATTTGTGGGTTTTAGGAGTCACAGAGCTCTAACTCCTCTTCTTTGAAGTTGCAACAGATGGATTCTTTCTTGCAGCTGATCCCAGATGTAGCCAAGCTGTGTTACACAGGGATGGGGCGGGGGGGCTCTGCAATCAGTGGAGCAGTGTTGCTGCAAGGAAGGAGGAAGAGCATCTTTGTAAGATCAGTGCACTTACTGGGGTTTGGGTATGTGGGACAGGTCTGGACAGAGTCAGAGTTGTACTGTTGCAGCAATGCTAGCAAAGTTGTTTGGGTTTTGATTTGTTGTTTCGTTTTGGTTTTTTTAATTGTATTTCTTGGACAAAAAAAACCGGTAGCAAATGGAAGAATTATATATTAGAATAGCAAAGGTGCGATCCTGGTCTCAGGAATGTCCTGATTTTAATGTTTTAGGTATGCAAAAATTGTTGCCCCCCTACTCTCCTGACTGGGGTAGATATAATCTTCTTTTGGACTTCAGCAGGAGAATATCTGTAGATTTGGGTTCTGGCATAGGTACTTTTTAAATGTTAGCCTCTTCAGATTAATTTTTTTCCAGATTGCCCCTTTCTTTTCCTTTACTTATTTTCCACAGCTGTGGGCGATTGAACTTGTAAACTTTGTTTCTGTTCCCCTTCTGTGATTCTGCAGGCTCCTGCCTATACCGCTGCCTGCTCACATGTACATATCCCCTGACTCATAGGGCAGGTGCCACACAAAGTACCCCTTCTCCTATGTTTATTTGTTAGTATAAGGGAGTAGATTTCAAAATACAGTAGGATAAAAGGTTAGCTATAAATTATTGAAAGTGTTGTATTAACTTCAAAATTGCATGTAGAGTATCTCAGCGGTGAGGTTACATGAAGCATTCATTCTGTTTGCAGCTTACTTCCAGGTTTCTTATTTTCCAGATGAAGGATGGAAAGGGGTTGGTGTCATTTGAACAGTGCATAATTTGTCCCTTTCATCTTTTAATTGCATTTTCATTCACTGTTTTGCAGTTAGATGTGCAAGGGGAAGCTTTGCAGTAGGTGAGCAGCAATGGTGAACCTCCTGAATGTTTCCCTGTTTCCTGTGTGTATGGAGTTGCTCAGGATATGTGTGCTGTGATCTGCTGTCTGTGAGGGAGAGCAAGGCTGGCCAGGCATTCTCCTTTCAGCTGATCTGCAAAGTGGTTGGTTTGCATAGGCCTTTCTTTGTCAGTGGAAGGATTTCCTCTGGCTCTTGCACATCTCACTCGAAGTGAGAGCATTGCAGTGCATGGCCAGGAGACGGGCTTTGGAGACGGGCTGTAGAGGACACCCTTTCCCACTCACCCTGTGCAACTTGGCAAGGCCAGGGCCACAGCTGAATTTCTTCAGTTCCAGTGATGGGGAATTTAAGAAAGGAAAGGGGGGGGGGAAAAAAGAGTATTGACTCAAGAACCAGGAAGCAAAAATTTGCAGAAGGTCATGCTTGCTGACCAGTTCTCTCTTCCTCTGTTTGGATTTAAAAACTTGCTTTGCATGAAGTAAAAAAAAAAAAGGCTGTAGGAACTTTACTGCTGTGAAACATCCAGCACTACAATCTGTCAAATGGGGCCTGAAAAATAGATGTTATTGTCATTTTTGCTTGACACAGGCACACAGGGCAGCCTCCTGCTTCCATAGCTTCAGTTGCTGTGTGTAGGTAGAAGCTGCCGCAGGGAGACTTGCCTAGGCAGCACAGAGGAGACACACCACCCCACCTCCTCACTGATGCTCACTGCTGCCTCTTCACCCCAGCCTCTGGCATTCACAGAAAGCATAGCTGCCATGATCTTTTTCAGGCTGCTCCCTCCGAATAAAGGAACTGACACATCTGTGTGAGTGGAGTCTCATTGCAGAGGACAGATTTATTAACGAGACAGCTATCCTTGGCGGATTACTGTCCAGTCATCTGTGGAAGCCTCTTTCCCTCTCTCTGACAAGTGGACCAGCTGCTGTGGGGTGCCTCCGGTATCAGGTGCAAGTGCAGATGATTTCTGCTGAGCTGGTTCGTCATGCACCCTTCCTCATCTGTTAAGCAGTGCTGTTTGAGAGTTTGCCTCCCTGTGAGCGTGTCATATTTTGATAGGGGCTCCTTGTGTGACATCAGATGCAATTGTTCTGAGCTGCTTTTCTCAGTTACTTCCCCATTGTAGCAGTAGTGACCCCTGAATTAAAATCTTCCTCAGATATATTCATGATCCCAGTAATGAATCTTTACAGGCTTGAAGACTGGGGAACACTTTCAGCAGAACAGCCTGGTGATTGCTCATGCTAAATCCATTTCACAAGGGCAGCCAGGTGTTTGTGGGCAGGCAGAAGCAGTTACAATGGATTATTGGCATACCTGGAAATAGTGAGTGCTGTGTTTTCTATGAGAAATAAGAGAAACATTGGAGTCAGTTTTCAGGAAGAAAAGAAAGAAGGCAAATACACAGGTATTTAATTTATACATACTGTAGGTATAGAGGGAGGTTAATTTGGAAGAAAATCAACTGCAATTTCTTCATAGGGGAATTAAAAAAACCCTGCAGGAGATGCCACTGTTCAGGTTTAGTGGCTGAGCACGTTTGCTGCACACAAACCCATGCATGGTCCCTGGAGAGAGCTCTGACCAATCCCACCACGCTGGCCTGTGCCCGTGAGTCTGGCCATGCCCAGACTTTCAGAGGGCCCTCATTGAGGCATATAAATGAATTTGGGTTTGTTTTGGCTTTTTTCTCTTACAAGAAGGAAAGGAGAAAATCAATATGTTTTTTTCTTGCTTTATTTACTCAGCCATAATTTTCTCCTTTATGCTGCCTGGAGCCTCTGTTCCTCTCTCTCTACCTGCTTCCCAAGAGTACTGGATAATGCCCTCTGCCCACTCAGATAATCATCATTTAGGTATTTCAGCTTGTTTATCAAATAAATAAAGACATCACTATTCCCTTGCCTGTCTCTGGAATACCTTTTATTTTGAAATTAATGGGTCCTTCTCCTAGTCTGGGGTTCCCACAACTCTGCACTTTGTTCTGGGTTCCTTCTCAGCTGGCAAGTCCAAAAGGACTTGGTTTTTCCCAAAAAGTAGTCCCAAAAAGACCATCAGGGGAGACTATTCAGGACATTTGCTGCTGCCTGGAAGGTTGGGAGCTGATGAACAATTACCACTTGGGCAAATGTTTTCTCCAGCATCAAAACCCATCCAAGAAGTTGTTTTTACCTAGATTGTTTCAATGGTTCTGTTTACAGTGGCACTGCGCAGGCATCGATGCAGGCAGGATTGGGCATGGGATGGAAAATAGCTTGGCACAAGTAGGGCAGGAACTTCTTGAGCTGGTGTCACTGTCTGAAAAACTCATCTGAGCTGCGTCTTCTGAGAAAGATTTCTCATTTAGCAGGATGCCTCTGGACTCTGTAACAGAGCTGTGCTGGACTCACATTGACTTGCTTAAAAATTACATGTAAAGACAGATCAGTTAAAGTCCCTCATTTTCCCCTAGTGTCATCTAGGTCCCACATCAGTACAGCACACAAGCTGCAAATAGCAATGTCATGTAATGTTCACACATCACACAATTTTAACATCTCTGATTAAAAAAAAATCTTAGGAAACCTAACAAAATGCCTGTTGGTATTTCATTAGCCTATATCAGCTTGGACTACTTGCCAGTTTGTGAATTGATGTTCAGTTTGTTTCTGGGTACAGTTCATATCAAAGATGAATAGGTCTGAGGATGACTTAGTATTGATAGCACCATCTTAAAAGTGAAAATAAGTAGTCAAAGATCTCCATTTGGATGGAGTTTTATATCAGAGAGTTCTTTACAAAATGCCACAAAGATTATTTTTGTTTTCTACCAGAAGTCTTCTGCCCATGAAAGTTGTAATGTAGAAATCAGGATTGGTGGACCACTTGCATGAGGACATTGACTGCCTCAGGACCATAGCTGCACTTCCTTCTCTCTTATTTTCAAAAATGAGGTCTTAGGGGTAGGGCTCGCAAGTTTTTTACACAGAGCCAGGGTGGGGCTGTTTGCCTTTAAAATATCTAAAGGAAATTCAAGAGCAGCAAATTCTTCTGCTCCATTTCTAATAGGTTAGTGGTTAAGGTGGTGCTGCTTGTAACATTTAAGTGTTGTTTCTACCAGCCCAAGTTTTGAAAGGTGGTTTTGTGACTAGCTGAACACCACACATGCCAAGTTTAGTTTTCGAACAAAAATATCTATGTAGAAAATGTGTCTTGCGTGGAACAGGGATCCCTTTAACTCTGAGGAGGGCCTGCCATGAGCAGGCTCCTTCGTCCCTGGGCACACACCAGTGGCTGAGCACTCATGGCTGCTGAGGAGGAGGAGAAAGGAAAGCTGGGCAAACCCCGCTGGAGCTGCCCACTGTGCAGGCCCACTGAAGTCTCTTGCACACAGGGACCAGTCCTGTGCTCGCAGGGACACTGTGGCTTTTGCTGTGTGAAGGCAGCAGGAGCTGACACAATTAATTGCTCACCTTTCTGGGAGTAGGGCTTTTTGGGTTTGGTGGTTTTTTAATCTGGATTGATGTTTTGGGGGTTTATTAACCCAGGGAAAAGACCTGTAAAAACCAGGATTGCCTCCACAGGCTTGTGTTGTGAGTGTACAGCAGCTGAAGCCAGGACAGTGGTCTCATCCTGTGGTTTGGGTGTTCTTCTGCTCATGTTCTATGTAAATGTAGTTTTTAATACCTCAAGCTTTGTCATGTGATTCAGCAGCAATAATTAGGCAGAAACTTGCTGTCCCTGCAGATGCCAAGATTACAGGATGACATACTCTCACCAGATGACAGCATAAACTGATATTTTTAGAACAGCCCGCATCAACTGGTCTCCCCAGTGCTTTCCTCCTTGGATCAGCAGTGCGCAGATTTTATTACAGAATGAGTCTTTGCAAATCGTCTTTCTCATGTGAATAAGCCATGATGATTGTTTAGAGCTGCAGATCAGTGTTGGTCCCCAGATATGCTGTTGCGTGATAGCTGGGCTGGTTACAGGTGTTTTTTCTTTTTTCCTTTCCTTCTTTTGAGCCAGATTTTTGAATAGCCCCCATGAAAGCATATTTTCTTGAAGAAGTGCGTAATAAGAGATCCTTTTTAGAAGCATAGCGTCATGCAGCTGAAGAAAGGTCGAGATCTTTTTTTCATAGCAATTCGGCACTCAGCCAAGGTGATGAACTGACAGTTGGGGAGGTTTAAGTCTTGTGTTGATGAGCCAAAAAGCACAGGTATGGGCATGTAGGAGCACATGTATTTAAGTAGTACCATGCATTAATAGCCAGCCTTTCTGTCTTGACCTGGGGAAGGAGGATGAAGGAAGGACGCTCATGCAATGCCACCCTGGTGCTGGTGGTGAAGAATCTCCAGCAAGATGTTCCCATCAGCACTGTCCCCGATTCAGTCCTAATGGTGTGTAGGGACAGTAACCCTGTTAAATCGGGTACCTGTGGCTGGGTGGTGGGAATGCTCTGCTCTGGTCCGGTCTGCAGGGGCTGTTTAATCAGCTTTTCCACTCAGATTACCACAGAGGGTGGCAGTTATTGGAGTCTGGCAGAGTGGACATCTGCTGAACAGTAATCGGACAGAGACACAGCTCAGCCAGCGGAAGCTGCTGTGCAGCCACGGTTGTCTGCCATTACTCCAGGAAAAAAAGCCACTTTTCCCAGATGCTATGGAGAATGGCTTGCATTTATGCACTTTTACAGCTGAACTGAATATCTTGCCCATTGTTTTTCCTTTGTACCGCTTGCTTCTCCTGGCTTTTATAGATAATTCATTTCCTACAATCTGGTTTTGAGGAAGGACCTTCTCTCCCTTGCTTTTTCTGCCACTTGGAAGTCATGATAGAAGATGTTCTACCTTATATCATGGTAGAACATGGTGAATATCCTCAACAGTGAGCACTATTAGCCTGTCACTTTCAACTTACTGCAGAGGAACATGAGAAGACTCCATAGCAGGGAAGGTGTTTTTAAAATAGGCTTGGTACGTGGCAAAGAAAAAGAAACTTTCTATAAGGACATTCAGAATAATGAACATAGCGTATTTTCATAGCACTATAAGCCTATAATTTGGGATATTTCCAGACGTGCAGGTCCCTTTTACTCTAAAATGTGACTTGCATTCTTAAGATTCAAAAATGCAAGCAATACCCTTCTCTGGTCGAGGTGTGTGTTGGTAGTGTGGTTTGTCATACCATAATTATGTGAAGGAGCACATAACTTTTAACAGAAAACTGTATGTGCTGATTGTTATGTTAGCCCACTGATAAACCAGGGCACGTTATCTGTGCTTCGCTCTGGGGAGTATTGATGGGTCACCTTTCTATTCTGAAGAAATTTCTGGTACTACGTAATTGACACCATTGGGAATCAAAGGGAGAAAGCAACAGGCAGCAGATGATCCTTCAGAGCTGCTCTGGTGGTGCAGAAGCTGGCACGGGGTTTGGGAAACAACCATCCGGTCAAGTGGTGGAGCGATGTGAGACAGAGGTGAGGAAATGTTGCTGGAAGGAAATCGCAACCAACAGCTTGGCCACAGAGTAAAGCAAGAGTAGCATTTGTAAGTGGTCGGTAGCAAGGTAGAAGATGGGAGGGCAGAGAACAGAAGAAAGGGACATCTCATCTCCCACATGATTGTTTGCAAGCAATTATGCAAGACCTCTTGCAATGGAAAAAGGGGTAATCATTTTAAACTAAGAGAGGGTAGATTTAGATTAAATATAAGGAAGAAGTTTTTTTACAATGAGGGTGGTAAAACACCAGAACAGTTTGCCCAGTGAGGTGATGGATGCCACATCCCTGAAGTGTTCAGGGCCAGGTTGGATGGGGCTATGAGCAATCTGATCTAGTTGACGATGTCCCTGCTTACTGCAGGGAGGTTGGACTAGATGATCTTTAAGGTCCCTTCCAGTCCAAACCATTCTATGATAAACGGAGATGTAACTGGAACACTTACTTCCCTGCCTTGATACTGTTTTCATTGCTATGAAGCAGCAGGCTGCTAGCTTAGGGTAAACAGAGGCTTTTTGTGGTGAGACAGAAAGTAAGAGTCTGTGGGTCTATTACAGAGTTCAACAGGGTAATTTAAAGGCAGGCAAGTTAAGACTTTGATCTACTTTGTTTCATTATTTAATCCATTTGCAAAGTCCATGTAAATAGAGCTGTGAAAATGGAGCGTGGTTTGGTTTTGCTATGAGCAAATTTCACCTTAGCTGTGCATCTGTCTCCTAAATGTTGTCACTGTCTGAAGGACAGGTGTTCTCAGGAAAAAATATCAGGCAGTACTGCTTCCACACATGATGCTCATCTTCATCCATCCTCCAGTTTTTTCTCTATTCATTTTGTTTCATAGTGCAATATTTCATTTAAGTTTTTAATTTAAACGTTAAACAACACTGGTTCTGCATTTGGAGCTTCTGTACTCGCTTACTTTTAATTAATAGCTTTATTCAAAGTGAGCAAGACACATGCCAAAGTTCAGCCCATGCTCGGCGTAACTGGCAGCTGTATGAGAGGGAGCTGACTTGCTGGGCTGTGGCTTTTGGGACCTGAGCCTTGTCTTCGGATGAGGTTGTGCTTTGTAAAGTCACCCATTTCCAGCCCCCTCTGGTGCTAAGGCTCTAAGAAATAGAGAAAAGGGCATGCACTTGTTTGAGCTGCATACAAGTCACTAGCCAGGTTTTACTGAGGGCTCCCAGGCCTCTCTGGATGTCTTCTGCTGACCTTGTTGCGGCCATCGGAACACACTTACTAAAGGAGTCGTTGCCAGGCAGTCACATTAATGAACGGCCAGTGTTAATTTGCTCCTTGAAAATGAAAAAATCAATATGTTGATCCAGCCGGAAATCCCTTTATTCACAGAACAGCCTACCCCAAACCCCTCCACATAATTAAGGCTAAAGCCAAATTTTGTTTGGGTGAAACGTGCAATCTGTCTGCTCCCTAAGCTGTGCTGAATGAAGTTCTCTCCTAATGGCACAGGGAGCAGCTGTCACGCTGTTGCTCTAATAACCATGAGACAAAATGATTAAATTTCCATCAATCATTTAGCATTATCAGAATAGGTCATGTTAATAAAATGTTATCATAGGATCAGTGCCTGGCACCTTAGAAAGGATACAGTCTTTGAGTGATCCTCCTTGCAGGAGATGCCTGTCCAGATTAAACCCGCAGTTCCACTAAATCCACCATTTGTCATGAGGGTGTCTGATAGCAGGATCTTTTGAGAGTAAAGACATTCCTGTAATCAACTCTCAATGGCTTTTAGGTTTCAGCCAGTGTCCCCTTGTTCTTGCACTGTATAAAAAATCATCAATCATTCATCTTTTTGAAAATCCTCAACAAGTAGTAAGTGGTGTGAGGGGCTAAGCCCTGTTTTCAGAAGCCATTTCAGAGCCACAAGTTACATGCCCAGCACGTCTACCAATTGGGCTTTCTGAAGATGTGACAGGATTTCATGGGGATGTTTAAATGTACATACTTTGCAAAACCCTACTTGATGCCTTCTTTAAGCCACTGAGTACCTTTAAAACTCTGTACCGTTGGCCACCTTGGCTGAAATGTTAATCTGTTTTCAGTGTTATATCTACTTACCATGTCCCTTCATAGTCATCTCCATGCTGTATCCAAGGTGTCTTTCCAGTGTCTCTCCCTCTGCAGAGAAGTTTCATGGCTACGGAATAAGATGGACCCTAACCCAGTTTTTAAAGCCAGGTGGACCCTGTTTGTTGATGGTGTATTGTGAGAGCAGGAAAATGGAGAACTCCAAAGTCCACAATGAAATTCACAACTCCTCACTGCTTCTCTAGAGCAGCCTCCTTTGCCTGTTCTTCAAAGGTCGTGGTCGATGTCAGACACTGACAGAAGATTTATCCAACCTTTTGGTGATGCTGAGAAAGGATGATCATGAAAAACAGAGAAAAGTTGGAGGATTCTTCCATGCTTTACCTGGAAATATGTTTAACGAATACACAATGCAGTGGGTTTCTGTAAATCAGACTTGGCCAGAATTTGTCTTGGGAGAGAGGGTTTCTTCATCCCTGTTTGGGAGCAGCTAGGCCCGCAACAAAACACTTGAACCTTCGCAAGGGAGAAGCATTTTCAGGCAGGGTCACAGTGCAACTTATTCCTTGCTAGATGTCTGAAGCTTCTGGGTGCAAACAAATCTAAATTGCTCATCAGTGTAAGCTGTTGTTGGGTTTGGAGATTTGCTTGGTTTCTTTATTCATTGTGGTTTTTTCCTACGTGAAATAATCTCACTGTCTTATTTTCTTTTTTCTTCTTCCTCTCCAGGCCCTCAAACTGACACGAGATGTAGAGAGAGAACCCTTTGCCAAATCTGCTGTCAGCAAGTGGACAGTGATACTGTTTACAGCTTACGACCTTTGTGAACCCTGCATTATTTTCCTAACGAAGCAGACTGTTAATAGGCCTCTTACTGGAGTGAAGATCCTAGTTCTTTTTAATTTTTTTCCCATTTTTTTTCCTTTTTTCCCTTATTTTTCTTTTTTTTTCCTTCTCTTTTTGTTGGAAATTGAACTCGTTCTGAAGTATGCAAAATCTTCCTTTTCTGGGATGGCCAAGCACCTGCTGTGGAGACAATGTTCAGCACCATCCTGTTGAGAACACACTGTGTAGCCTTTACAGTAGTTACTTGTCAATGAGTATGTGGTGTTTCAATATATTAATGGTTTATGGGATGTTTTAAGTTGGTTTTCTTTTTGGAGGTTTTCCCTAGCTGCCCACCCTCTGCCCTACAACCTCCAGTTTGATTTCCTTAGATTTTTGACCATTTCTGCTTTCTCTCCCTGGGGAATTTGAAGTACTGTGCACATGCAAGGAAATGGTCATAACCCAGCACTGCTCAGGTGTCAGGGTTTTCTCAATATACAGCGTTTGTTAGACCGATCAACTGGCTGAATTCTGGAGAGAGGGGATGTGCGTGGCCTGTTTCTTTGTTGGGTTGATTTGTTTGTTTCTTTCTTATTCTTTCCTTAAATTTAATGGTACACCCCTGCTTTCCATAAGTGTCAAACCAGAGCTAATTGCAAAACAAGGGAAGATGGCGAGTTTGCTGCCTGTCTCATGAGGATGGACTGACAGCGGGTGCTGTTGCCCTCATGTGCACTGAGGCAGGAGCCTGTTTTCTGCCCACTGGAGCAGACTCCCCTCCTGCCTTAGTTGGCAAGACTGCCCCTACTGCCACAGTGAGCTGGTAAGGAGTTATGAGCAGAGCTGCCAGACAAGGTGAACATAGCCACCTGTAGAGATGTGTTTGAAAAAGCAAAAAGTAAGGGAAATGTAGCAGCTGGGCATCGGCAGGTGACTTGAATTGACAGTGCCGGGAGCTGAGGCACAGATCACTGCAGGGTGTGTTACTGCATCAGTGATCCTTTTTGTTGTTGTTGGTTTGGACATATCCTTGATTATTTTTTCCTTCTCGTTATGTATAATCTATTGTGGCAGAAGGAGCAGGAGTGGGAATGGCAAGGTGACAGTATCAGACAAATGGCTTTTCATATGAGCATAGATTGTAGCAGGATAAATGACACTGAAAGACAAGGCAGTTTTATATATTTTGCTTCTAAGATTTTGTTTTGTAAAATGAATAATAATTAATAATAATAATGAATAAAAGGTATGGTGCTGTATAGATCCTCTCTATAATCTGGAAAGTTTGATTACTTTTTATTAGTATCTTGCGGGGGGAGGGATACAAAACAAAGAGGGGAAAACACCAGTGGTACATAGGAACTCAGTATGAAGAAGTTCTGAATGGGACAGTGTATACATAATTCTCCAAAGCGATATATGAAGGTTTTTTTTCTTTGCATAAAAGCATTATGCATATAAATATATAAATATATTTTATTATGTACAGAAATGGATCATTATGCATGGATGTTAGGAAAACAAACTAGCATTTTAACCCAAAGTCTCAGTGCATGAGTTCCCACCGACATGACCCATGCAATGTGGAGTGACTCCCTCTCGCCACTGCCACTGTACATGCACAACCATGCACACACACACTCATGCATTTGTGGGCCCCTTCCTCACTCCTTACTTTCCAGGTTCCTGAGGTGATACAGGTGAAACAACAGCTCCTAGTGTGATGGAAGTTTTGTTTCTGTACTGTAGCCCCCATGCTGTTCTCTCATAAAGATGCACCTCTTGGTTTCTCCCTCCAGTTATGACTGTGTAGGCTCTGTGCAGTTGTGGTTAACATAGCCCTGTAGCGTATCAATTCTTCCAAGCAGCCAAGGGTTTATCATTTGCCTTTTGAAAAAACTTCTCTTTTCTTTTTACGCTGAGATGATCTATTTGTCAGTGTGTGGCCTAGTTTATTGTGTTCATTGGAGTTGGCTGGTGCTCATTGCCCATCTCTATCAGCAGCCAGCTTCCCAGGATGCTTGCGTGGCACACCTGGGCACCTTGCTTATTGGAGTCAGTTGCAGGTACCTTTTACTGAAATTGGTCTAGGATTTATCACTGGCTCTTCTGAGTGTGTGCCATTAGCTCTTAGCTTCCTGGTACGCCCCAAAATCTGAGTGTATGCTGAAGGACTCCCCTCTAGTGCTTCTTTCCCTGAGGCTTCTCTGCAGCTGCCACCGTGCAGGTGGGCTTGTCCCCTGGCCCCACAGTTTTGACCTCCAGCAGAGTTCCCTCTGTGGCTCCCCATGCTGCAGTGCAGCATTTGATCCCTGTACGGTCCTTCTCCAGTGAGACCCAGGGTGCCTGCCCAGAGACCCACAAACAGGTCACTGACAGATCCACTAAGGCCTGACTTGATGATATGGCCAAGGTGACCAAAACCATAAGGTTTTTTTTCTAGGTACAGATTCAGTTCTTGTCAAAGGCGAGGGAAGGCCTGTTAGCTTAAACCAAGTGGGGGAATTTCTGCTCTGCTCTGGCAGCCTAACCTGCTTGAGTTCCATGGAGCTGGCTCCTGCTAGCAGAAACGCGAGAGAAAACTATGGCCTGCTCTGTTCAGAAAATGGAGAAAAAAACACTTGATTTAGAGACAGCTCATCAATGACAGAGAAGTTTTTTTTAAAGAAATAATAAAAGCATTAGGAGCTGAAAGGCTTAACCTGCCTCCCATCAGTGTCAAGGAGAGCATTTCCATTGGCATGGCTGGGACACCTTGGGCCCCTGCTTTGCAGAACATCCCAGCACTTGCTGAAGAGGGTTGGACTTAGCCTTGGTTTGGTTTCTGTTGCTCATTTTTGGGGCCAAAATTTTCAAATGAAAGTGCCTGGTGTCAGGCACCAAACACTGGGGACTCCAGTGTGGTTGCAGAGGTTGAGCTGCTCTGCCCTCATTTGCTTCTTGAAGGAAGGGGAAGTGACAAGTGCTCCCAGGCCCAGGGGAAAGTCATCACCCTCTACCCCTGCTGAGGTGCCCAGCAAAGGCCCTTCACTCCAGAGGTGCTAAATAAATCTTGCTGAATTCAAAGGGCCACTTATTTAGGTGTCAAAATACAGACTTGAATAGCTAATTTTGGGAACGAATCTTTTGAAAATTTGGCCTTTGAGTCTTTGAACATGTTTATGCCTAGAAATTTTCTTCGTGAAATCCTGTAAAAGAGAGAAAGGTCGTGGTCACAATTTTTTGGTTATCATCTGAACACTTGGTCCAAAAAAAAAGTCTAAAAAGGTTTTATTTATGCAGTTTCTAGTCACAGATTTGGGCTCAATTTAATGATTTTGTAAAAAAATTTTCTCTTGAGAATAATCAGGTAGTTAAACACTGCTTAACTCCAGAAATTTTTGTGCCACCGCTTCAAAAAATTACCTTTTAGGTCATATATTTCTCTAAAATTATGTCCTTGCTTGGCAATCGGTGTCATGTAAGTGTTTCTAGCACACAATATACTTTTGGAATTGCCAACAGATGCGAAGGGGGACCAGATACATTTCGTTACTATGGGTTGGAAAAAAAAGGATTGTACATTTGGCTTCACATGTTTAACTTTTTTTTTAAAAAGTTGCATGATTGGAAAAAATATGTATACAGTATCTGTAAAATTGTTTTATCTGTTTCTGTTTCAAGCCATGTAAATTGGAAGAATATTAAATCCACAGCCTTATTGCGCATGGCCGTCTTTACATACCGAAGAGCTGAACAGTTTATACTTTTCATTTGGGCTATCTTGTACTTTCATTTTGAAAGCAGACACTCTCACGTCGCAGTCTTACTGAGGATTTTATATGAAAAAAAAAAAAAAAAAGAAAAAAGATGCTGCCCTGGAGGAATATATTACCTTACTACTCAGAGGTTGGAAGGAAGTTTGTTTTGGAGCAAAACCTGCCCCTTTCCAAACGAAGTAGAGATGCAGTGCTTACTCCACTTGGTGTTAGTAGATATTGCCTTGTGTATTCCATTTTAAATTGTAATCTAGTTTGTAAAAGAGATGGTGACGCATGTAAATAAAGCATAATGGATCTCTACATTGCACATTTGCCTTCGCTCTGTTTTATTGTGTCATGGACAGACATGTAAATGCAGGACCTGGAGAAGGGGTGATTTCCAAGCAGCAGGTGGAAACACCAGGTGCGGGGTTTGGGGCTGGGGAGGGGTCCCAGTCCTGCATCTGCTGGTATCTGTAAATGCATATTGACATGGACCTCTGCACTTCAACCCTTCAGCCAAACCAGCATAGTTTTTGTGGTCAAATAACCCCCAGTGGGATCATTTACTGCTGCTAAAAAATCACAAAGTTCACTGTATTTTGGGTACAGGGGGGTTGTCCCCTGGGGCGGCAGCTGTACCTTGCAGCTGCAGACCAGCTCACCTGACCTGACCAACTGCAGACCTGTCAGGAGAAGAGTTACCACCCCTCCACCACCCCATCCCCCCCTCCGTGAGCTTGCCTGGGTTTCAAGCTGTCTTTGAAAAATGCCTGGAGTACTTGAAACCACCCGTTTGGGATTTGGCATAAGAAAACCAGCAGCCTGACTCGGCAGAAAGTTATACTGAGGGCTCTGGCCAAGCCGCTGGAGAGCATGCTCAGAAACATGAAACTTGGACAAAAAAATCTTCTCCCACCCTGATGGGAAGCCACAGATGTATACTTTTTTCTGGAGTCGTTTTTCAAGAGCAAATTATATTTTCAAGAAAGAGGAGTCTTTTCTCACAAGAAGGAGGGATTTCACGTGACTCTGGGGGGACAAGCACCATGTCCATGCAGAGCCCACAAGAACATTGTGTTGAAGCACTGCAGCAATAAAGAGCAGCTTGGGGATATTCCTTGTTTAACATAACAGGAGCTATTCAGACTTTGTCCTAACTAGAGATAGCCTGAAATATTACAAGAGCGAGTCAGAGAATAGCCTTTGACCAGGATGAAGTACATTAGCCTTCCCAGAGTGAGAGTGTGCTTGTCCTGCAGCAACCACAGTTCTTCCTTCAGAAGTAGAGGTGTATGGCTTGTTTTTTTTTCTGAAGGCTTGTCCAATAAGGCTTTGTCAGGGAAGAACTCATATCCTCTGTCTCAATGGCATCGCCCCAATGGTATTTTGGACAAAAGATGAGAGTGTTTGGCTCAGTGATGTGCCAGGTCAAAGGGCTTTCACTTTGCCCTGAATTTAGGCAAGGGCAGGAGCAGCAATGATGAACTGATCACATTCTGTGTGAATTTTGTGCTGAACCTACTTGATTGTGTTGTGCAATGTCTTAGCTGTGACCTTCAGTTCACCTGGCCTTGGAATAGATCATTCTTATCTTTCAGAGTACTTTCAAAATAAGTCCAAACATTTTAAAACTTCTCCAAGTTGTCCCAGAAGACAAAAGACTTTTCAAGTTGCTGGTGAGGCAATCAAGAGCTATTTTAAGAGCTCCCCACCACATATGCTGAGTTGCAAGTTCAGCCAGACCAGGGAAAACAGTATTTTACAGTTCTTGTTTGGCTACTGCTGCCAAGGAAGTTAGGGGTGCTTTCAAGAAGTTTGAGATAAGCAAATCTGGGAGGCTACCTCGTTTACTAGTGGAGTCATCATGACTGGAATCTCGCTTTTCAAAAGGAAGTCTTCTTGGGTGAAGTGAAGCCCAAGCCAGATGGAGTAGATACTGCTCTTGCTGGTGCTCAGATTCATCCCACACTGCCAGCAGCTTCTGTAGTGTCTTACGGCATCTCTGTTTGCCCAACTCAGTGCACAGAGCTGTTTTTCCGCTGGGTCTGGCTGTGGAATTTTTTAAGATGATAAAGCATGTATCATATAAACACAAAACACAGAAAAGTCCATTAGAACAACAACAACAAAGTAGGCTCCTTTTTTGTTTTTTGGGTGTTTTTTTTACTACTGTTTAAATTTTTAAGAAACTTCAGAATTGTCTGACGAAATTCAGAATCCCCAGTTTGTAATTTTTATTTTTTCACCTGGATTTTCTTTTCATACTCATGACATGAACAGTTTTGCATATGCCAAAACATTTACTTATTAGAACAAAGTGTGTCCTGCTTTTATTGTTTGATGGTTTGGTGACATGCAAGGAGTGATTTAATCTAGAAAATGAGATAAAATGTCCCAATTCAGTAGGAACAATTGGCCTAAATGAAGGTACCTGTTGTAACAATCTTTTAATTTTACACTATGCTGTGCAGGTTTGAAGATGTCTATATGCTGTGAATGATGTGTGGTGAAATGGGAGGAAAATAGTAAAAATATATGACAACTCATAAAAAAATTTTCAACTTTCAAGACAAAGATAATCCTAATCAGGAGTCGCTTCCCTAATTTTCACTCTTTTTGAGGTGATACCTTAAAACTTTGTTTTTCCTGAAATTCAAAGCCCAAAGCAGTTCTCAAGTGTTGCCTTTCCCTGAGGATTAGCCTTGCAGCAGTGCTCACTGGCTGTGCATGCTGCCCTGCAATGAGCAGTGAGGCTCATTAGTACCTGTGGAGCCTTACACCATGTGAATGTCAGGCTTCAGCTCTATTTCGTGTTCTGGGGGCCACTGTAAGCCCTGAAAGATCCCATGGCTGGTCCAGCAAGGTCCAAGGGGAGAAGATGGGGAGAACAGTGGGAGACAAGTGCAGCAGATGCCAGCACCCTGCTCTGTTACCTGGTAACCTCTCTAAAGCTTCACCTGCTGCATGGACAATGGTTCCTTCTGTTTGTAACCAGTTTGGAAAAGGATGGCATTGGTTAGAAAGTGCTAATCAAGAAATACAGGTATACACTACCTCTGATCTTCAAAGTAAAAGATGGAGAAAAACTGCATTGGCCCAGCCATCTCAGAGGTCCCCCTGGGGAATGACAGAGGAAGTTGCTCCTGACACCTTCCCCTCCAGGATGGAGATGCCCAGCCTTTCCAAGCCTCTGCTGTGATTGACTGGCCTGGTGTCTGTCTTGCGTTAGTTGTTTCAGTAGAAAATTCATACTTCACCAGCCTTTTATCTTAAATCTCTATGGGGTCCTCTTACTTAAAGCTGTCCAGGCTTGTACACCAGTAACTAGTTCATGGATGAATGTTCTGGAGAAAAGTCACTGCTTAGAAAGTAATTCATAAAAGACATACAATAATAGTAAGAAGAAGCAGTCCTTTTACTCATTAAATGAAACCCAATGTTATTCTCACTTCTCTTGAGAGTCATGCTTGCGATATCAAACTGTGTTACCAACCTCAGTGTGCATCTGTTAGGCAAAATTTATGGTGAGGCTGTCGCATTTATACAGAAGTTTTTGCCATGCACTGTCACTCAGCCTAGCAGACTCCCATGGAAAAGCCACAATTTAACTCAAAATTCTACTGTGCCTGAACAGTTATAAAATTATAGTGGCTTTCAGAGTGGGAGGATATCAAAGTCTCTTCCTGGTGAAGGCAGCTACCTTTGGGTGCCTTGTCTGAAGCTTCTGCCTCTGGAGAACGTGGCAGAGGGGAAGGTCAGGCATGGATATATAGGGGGTCTTCACTTTGCAGTGGAGTTGTGTTTGCTCTGCAGTCCGAGGCAGGTGGGCTGCCAAAGGTTGTCACCAAAGGGTCAGTGCTAACCACCCTACCACAGAGCAGAAGCAGTTATGTGGGAAGTTACCCTGGAGTAACACAAATGCAACGCCTCGCTTCCCTTTTCGTCACTCATAGCTGGCACTTCAGGGTGAGCCCATTGCACTCTGTTTTTCATTAGAGGACTTCAAGGTGACAAGTTGTCTGCAGAAGGTGCCCTGAATTGCTGGGTCTTGGGGGACATGGCTGAGATTCTGTTGCTATATTTCCAGCCTCTTGAATCACCTGCCTGAATATCTTTGTTTTTCCACAATCTCCTCACCTACATCACCAAAGTTTTGTTCCCTTATTAAGAAAGGGCCTTAGGAACGATGAGATGATGTTGCTGCTAGCAAGAGCCTCTCATGGTTTGGTTTCCCCACCCAAATGCATGTGGGGAGCAGGGGTGTGGCCAGCTCCCTCCTTACCTGTCTCATGGACCACGTATTCGAGAGGACTTCTCTATGTGTGTAGAGAAAATGTCAAGAGATAAGAGCACACAGGAATGGAAAATAAATTGGCACATGAACGTGCTACCTTTTAAGTGACACAATGCCATGGAGGCACTTGAACCACTCCTTCATTCCCTTCAATTGTTCTTCAACCTATATCTAAAATCACCAGTGTTTTCCATTGCTGTCAGCAATGATCTTCCTATCTTTTGAACCCCATGAACCTTTCTTTGGAAAGAAATCTTTTTTTCCTTTTTTCTTTTTTTCTTTTTTTTGTTTGTTTCAGGTTTTTTTGTTTGATTTTTTGTTTGTTTGGGGTTTTCGTTTGATTTTGGGGTTTTTTGTTCATTTGGGTTTTTTTTCCTCTGACTTTTTTACATTCTCTGTTTTTCTAAGGCAAGTTATTAAAATGTTTGTGAGGTCAGTTATGTAAGTTGTGGATACAGTTATTTTTTACGATGCTTTTATTTAAGCAAGAATCCCAGGTAACACAGTTACCTGGTAAGAGCTCATTACCAATACAGGTCACACCATTCCAGCTACACCAGCAAGAAATACATCTGAGTCTGAAGACACAGTTGCTGCTCTAGCTGCATCAGTCACCTTCTCCTAACATAGGCTAAACCCTGAACATTGCTTCATGCAATGTAAGTTTGCAGCCCATGTGGTCTGATGTCTGTGTTCAAAGGTCTGCTAAGGTCAGGAAATGAAGTGCTGGGAGTAAGTACAACTGGTTTGTGGACTTCTTACCACATTTGGTTGCTCAAAGGGACACAAGCACACCACTTCAGAGCAAACTGCTACAGCCATAGGGATGGGAAAAAAATTAATGCCTTGCTCTTTTTTAAAAGTGTCTCTCTTTGTTCAAGCTCTGCCAAGTCTTTCTGTAAGAAATAGATGTGAAGTAACTTTGTACAGCCTAGGTGCAGCTTGGAACAACCAGCTACAGAGTTGGCTGTGGTGGTTGCCCTCTGGCAGTGCTGGCACTCATGACCTGCAATACTTCTCTGGGCTGTTATCTGCAAAATAAAATTGAAAAACTCTGATTCTCTCTATTTCAGTGAGTCAAGAATCTGAAAACTTTTCCTCTTGAAGGCTAACAGAATTTGAACACTTTGTGCTGATCACTTCATCCATAACCCAACAAAAGGCTTATCTGTTTCCTTTCCTCTGTAATTGACAGTCCTCTGTAGGCACATGGTCAGCATTTCGAGACTAACTTAAAGGTCAAATTTACCATATGGGCAGATTGGATGAGCTCATGGTTGAGGAAAGACCATCTAAAGGTGACTTGTCTAACATAGCTATACAGACACACAGGCACACGCACACATGCACAAAGCCCACGCACATTTCTTTTTGGTCTAGCCTTGTTTCAGAAATGACCCATGTGCTGAGAGTCTCAGAATGAAGCTGTACTAGAAATGTTAGAGGTGGGTTGAATTTGGTGCCTGAAATACAGGATAATAATAAGGGTCTGACCTAGGAAGTGTTTTAAGAAATAGAGCAGAATTTCATTGTCCTGAGCCCTCTTAGCTGAAATCTGAATTATGCCAAACTGCTGAAGTCCCTTGTTTGTGTTTAAGCAGTTTACTCCCAAATTTTGTGTTTACAGATGTGGTGCTGTGCTACACCAGATAAAGTGTACAGACTGCTACACCTCACTGCACATGTCCCTGTTCAGCACAGGTGCTGCAACAGCCAGCAACAGTGCCTGAGACAAACCCTGGGGACCCTTGTACCCCGCACATGGGACAGTCACCTGCAAATGATGGCCTGTAACAACACCTGGGCATATGCCAAGTCTTGCTCAGAGCACAGCTACCAGTGAAAGTACTGCACCTGCTCGGCTTCCTCACACAAAATTAATGTAGGGAACTCAAAGTCTGATAAAACTGCAGGCACAGGTGAAAGTGTGAAATGAGTAGGGAAGGTGGATAACTTCCCTCAATTAAAATCTGTATCTTCAGCATCATCCCCTATGCCCTATTTGGTAGGCCGTTATGGGATGCAGACACTCGTGTTGGGAAACGATTGTCAGCTAAAAGTCCCTTTCCCCCAGGGATTTCTCTGCTGTGTCCCAGAGACTTTTTTGTCTGGTTGTCAGCTTTCAGCCCATCAGCCTTCCACCTGGCAGAAAAAACACAGGTGTTTGGCCGCAGAAGAAGAATTTGGAGAAAGCAACTGGCTTTTCACCAAGACACAACAACTATCAGCTCTCTCGTGTGCATTTCCAAAAGTAGGACTTGCATGCTATCTCCCCTCCCAAGTGTCCCATTCTCCTTCTGTGAGTCTAATCTCGTGTCACACTTGTCCCCTTGGTCCCCCTGCCACCTGCTGCCCCACCCAGCTTTGGCTGGATGCCCATGGCCGTGGGAGCCCTGGAAACCTAGAAGAGGTGTCAGCAGCCTCTGCTGGTGTGTCAGCCAGCCCAGCAGCTGGAGGACATGTGCCCCACACCCAAAGCAAGCCCCTCGTGCAGAATGAGGAGTGCCACCATGTGCCTAAGTGAGGAACTGGAAGGGAATATCAACCAGGTGAGATTCAGTAGACAAAGGTGCTGCTCAGGGAAGAAATCAGCTGTGCTAACACCAAGTGAGGCACAGGCAGCAGCCCTTGTAAAAAGGTACTGTGGGCAGGAACGAGCTGGAAACTGTCTGGGCTCCTGCTGCAGTGTTGTGGCACTGGGGCCGTCTCAGATGTTTGAGCCAGCCTGAAGAACAAGAATGAGCAGAATCAGTGAGAATGGGGACCTGTGGGAGAAGGCTGATTTTATTAGAACAAGTTGAGTGGGGACACTACATACCCTTACATTACCTAATGTAGATTACTTAAAAAACCCCACCCTTCACACCCACTAAGGAGAGGACATAGCTCTGTTTCATCTGCAGCAAATGTGGGTTATGTTCTCTTGGCTATGAGGATAATTAACACATTTCCTAGAGGTGTGGACTTTTCTTCATTAGGAGTGTTTTTGGTAGCAAAATGTTTGCCTGGATTTTCCTTGGCCCTGCCTCAGAGCAGGAGGATGATCTCCTGAGGTCCTTTCTAACCTCATGCTCATATGACTTGTCATAAAGAATTGAAAAAGCTTTAAAAACAAGACCAAAAAAGAAGTGCAGACACTTCTACCCTTTCCTACCTGAGACATGGGTCTCTATGTACAGTAGCAAATTGTTATGTTTTCTCCCTGTTTGAGTGTAACAGATATTGAGTAATGTCCCAGTGTGTTGATGCATGAGCCAGGGAGTGCCCCAGGCCCCAGAGAGGTATTGATCTAGTACAACCACAGAATCCTAGAATCATAGAATAACCTGAGTTGGAAGGGACCCGTCAGGATCACTGAGTCCAACTCCTTGGCCCTGTACAGGTCGCCATGTGTCTAAGAGCATTGTCCAAATGCTTCTCAAACTCAGACAGGCTGGTGTTTGATTTTCTTCTGTTCCCTAGTATCTCCTTTGCCCACGGAGAAGCCGTACATTGTCCTGATGTGTTCTCCAGACACATCTCACTGCAAACTGCTCTCTCCTGTTCCTTGTGAGACTCAAAGCTCTGAGAAGATGCCCTGCCCCATAGGTTTGTTTCTCCTGATGACAGCGGTGCAGAAAGTGCTCCTGTTTGTGGCATACCGTGCTCTGGCATCTGTCTATCCCTCTCATGGCTGGATGTCTGCAAATCTGAAGGATCAGGAGTATAAATACAGGTGAAAATGCAGATACTCCTGCAGTGGGTAAGGTTTGTTTCAGAGGTGGCTTGCTTCCCCTGCTGAGGGCACATATTGGCTCTCCTAGAAGGGATGATGGGCTAGACCAAGAAAAGGTGAAAGCAGCAAAGCCCCACCAACTGTGAGAAGCAAGACTGGCATGGGCAGGGACATGGGAGACATGTCAGGGAGAGTCAGGGTTATCAGAAAACCCAGATCCTGGTGAAAGATGAAGCCTGAAGGCATTTGGGGTGTCCCCATCACTGCTGCCATGCTACCAAGGCTGATGTCTGGGAGGGTGTCCCTCTGGGTCAGGAGGAGACAGACAGCCCATGCTGGCAACTGTGGGCAAAGCACAGGTGCCTGAGCAAGCACATGATGGGCTGTGCCAGAGAACAACAGGGATGCTCATGGCATGATCAGCCTCGTCTCCTGGTGGCAAAGAAGAATGATGGCGGCCTCCTTGCCCTGCAACGGGGCCATCAGGAACCTCACCCAACACAGCCCCAGCACAGTCAGTCAGTAAATTGTACTAGACTTGGGCTCCCAGACAGAAAAACAAACCCTTGCCTGTTCGATGTTTACATTAGATGTTTACTTTACAGTTCATTTCACAATCCGTTTCTCTTCTCCCTTTGCTGTGAGGTGATTTATGGTGCTGCAGATCCTATCTTCCTGCCCTGCCCATGGCACAGACCCAGAGGAAAACCTGCCAGGCTCTGTGCTTCTTGTTGTTGCTCTTTTGTCTACAAATGCCCTTACCTATGAGTAAAACTAAAACAGTTTCTTCCAAATAATGATAAATTAGCCTCTTGCTCTCTTGTACTTGCATTGGTGATGTGAGGGGTGGGCAGCTCAGGGTCTCTGAGGAAAACGAGAAAACAAACAACTTGCAAAGGGCTGCCTTGAGCTTCCCTCTGGCTGACTACTCCCCTGGTCTGGCTGGTGGAGTGTTGAGTACTCTTGTCATGCAGTGGGACTGCAGACCCTTCGCCCCATCCACTGTGTCCTCCTGATGAGGAGGTGCCATTCCTGGCTGTGGGGCAGGTCCCCAAGCTGTTGGGATGGTCCATGACTACAGGAGATGGCTGGTCCCTGCCTGCCCTGTACCGTAAGGGTCTTTCTGGGGCTGCTGGGATTAACTGGGACTATTTGCATCATGGTCCATTTAAATTTTTATTTTTATGCTGCTATGTCTTAGCGGCATTCAGGGAGGTGGTTTGGCCTCTCTGGTTTAATCAAGGCCTTTCCTCCACAGCTCAACATGCAAAAAAGATATGCTGCATTTTACTGAGAAAATAACAAATCTGATCTGAAGTTCTGGTGAGAAATCCCTGAGTAATACTTGACCTTCCTTTCTGTCTGTGTGCTTTGAAGACAAAGGGCTCAGCACTTCCTTGTGCAGAGCCAAGTGCTCCCTGTGAATAACTGGACCCAACCTAAAAGCAGGAGGAAGTGTATTTAAAAAAAACAGAGGTGTGGTAATGACACTATCAGGCTTTATGTGCGTTGTGTAATCCATGTATGCGTGCTCCCCAGTCGTGGCTAAATCACTCCTTGAAAACAATGACAAAATCCTTATAAGTTGGCTGCCTAGAGAGGTTTGTTCCTTTTCCCCAGAAGAATTATATTCATCTAAAGCAAATGTGTATTTTTGTGGGCTGAATGCTCATGTGACAGACACAGTGGTTTGACATTCAAGGCAAAATAAGTTTTTGAAAGAACTCTTCTTTTCCAGTTTTCTTTATCGCTCCTAATTGCCCTGATGATGACAATGTGTATGGATGGTAAGAAACAGATCAGTTTCACATAGAGGGCTCCGAGAACCTATGATTACCTAAATTAATAGCTAAATAAGTATTTCCCCACAAACTTGTTTACCAATTTATACCTTTCAAACTGCAGTTGTACCAAGTGGGTATGTTTAATATTTAGACATTCTTTTCATGTTCAACTTGATGCAAACTAGAAGTCTAGAAAAAGGGAATTGATTTGGCAATACATGTATTTGGGCTCTAGGTCACTGGTCCAAATTTAGTCCATTCCTACAGTGGTAACTGTTCTTAAAGGCAACATGAAAACACCTGCTTTTTCCTCCTTTCTTACCAAAAGCATATGTACTTTTATTTAACTGTGGAATGATTCTTATCCGTAATAATTCTCCAGGCACTGGAGAATGATGTTGGAAGTAGAGAAACAAAATGGTCAGGGAAGTACAAACAACTCTGCCTTTGTGCACATGGTGAAATACTTACAAAGAAGATCTGCTGCATTTCACCATTTTATGTCAATAACACCTCCAAACAGTACATTAAAGAATAATAAACCAAGACTCTGAGTATAAAAATTGACTCTAGGTGAGCTAGAATTATGTCCAATAAGCCCCAATGAAGCTTAAACCATTTGTACCAGAACTGTGAAGCTGAGGTAGGCACTGGGAGTTTCTTTTCCTCTGATTGAAACTCCACATTTCAGGAAAGGCAGCAAGACTGACACTGCTTGGCAGCCTGGTGTGGAGATATTCCTGAAAGCTCATAAGGAAGTTAAAGGTAGAACTGAAAAGATGAGGGGTTGGCAGCACTAGCAAGGGCAAGGACGATTTCTGCAGAATGATCAGGAGGTGCATTTCGTAAGAGAGAATTCTTCTCCTGGATAATTTTTCATAGCTGGCAACCATGCCTTGCAGTTTCTGTCTTGCAACATAAGTTGTATGCAGAGATTGCGTCTCCCTACCTGACCTGCATGCCCTGAAAGAGGGTCATGAAGTCTCAGGGGGAAAACATGGCCCCTGGGAAGTCCTGTGGATACCTCCTTGGCTGTGTCTCGTCCCTCACAGGCTGTGACTGATGGGTCTGCAGAAGGGAGGGTGACTGCTGGGGGTGGATCTGAGATGGAGCAACCAGAGGAAAGGCAGCAGGACTTGCCTGGGCTGGAGTCCCCAGGTGTGAACCAGTGATGGAGCCTCCCTGGGCTTGATCATGAGCTTTGCTTGGCACCCTGACATTGCAGGGGGGCTATGGGTACCCTGGCACAGCAGCATCAGCATGGATAGCCCAGCATCGTAGAGCTGAAGTGAGGAGTCTGACATTGCAGAGATGCCAAAGGCACCCTGGCTTTGCAGAGGTGCCATGTAGACCTCAAAAACTATTCATAGCTTCTCGTGCCTGGTGTAATCTCTGCCCAAGAACCACTGCAGGACACAGGCAAGCCTGCCTTCGTGTGGTGCAAAAGTGGAGAGGTTGTCCCTCTCACCTCCTGCCAGCCTCGACAGCCAAACCAAACTCAAAATCCCAAAGGAAAAGATTCAACTTGTGTGTTGCAATGTCCTTCCTCTTGTCTGTTTTTGCCAACCCTGTTTCTAAGTCTGTTGGCTAAGATCAAGTATGGTATCTCAAGGACACCCCAGTTCCAGGGGGGAAAGGGAGACATGCGGTTTTGAAAACACTCGTTTACATTATTTTGTAACTTCTTGGGAATCTTAAGTGAAGTACAGGCACCCATGAGGAAAGCCGTTAGTAAAGGGATTGTCAATATATACAATGCAGACTGAAACATGGTAAACATAATACTAAAAAGAACAGAAATATAGCTGCTGAGATCTGGGTTTCTGTCATTTGTAAGTCAAATCTAGTGCCCATTGAAGATGTCCAGTTCCCAGTTCCTGAACAATTTTACTCCTGAAGCTCTGCTCCTTGCTGGAGGCTCTGTAGGTTTGGGTCTTCACAGTTCTTTTCTACAAAAATTCTGGCAGTTCATGAGGAATGGTTTTCTAGAACTTTATTCCATCACATCTCCTGAGAATGCAGTGTAGGATTAAGGCAAATATACGATGTCTTTTCAGTGCAGTTTGTGTTTAGCAGTTTGATACATGTCATACTTAAACAGGCAAACCTTCCCCTTAAAAGTACATAATGGGCATAAGCACAAGGCTCTCCCAGCCTTGTCATACGAAGGTACCCGGTGTGACAGTGACAAGGCAGCCAGTAGCTGCATCCCAGAGAAGGGCAAATTTGTATCTCAGGGATCTGCCACTGCTCCACGGAGCAGACCGTGAGAACTGTGGATCATAGACATGCAGACCAGATGTAAAGGAGCAAACTCCTGGCACAAAAAGAATTACTGCTCTTTTTTTGGCATCCAGAAATGGCCTATGATACTGGGAAGGGACAGATCAGAGATCTGTGGAGCATTACTTTTTTCTGCTGATTGCAGGGGACTGCATTAATAGGGCTGCTGAATGTCGATAAGGGCTGCTATAGTGAGAAAAGCCAACGGATATGATAAGAAATATGTTTTTGTATCATGTTTCAAGCCATCTAATAGCATCGTGTGGGGGTGGGGTGAACAGGAGCAAAAGTTGGGTTAAAGATGTCCTTTATGTTACAGATACCTACTTGAACCTACTTTCCTGTAGTTTAAATGAGAAACTTGGTTAAATTAGTTATGATAAAGCACCAACTGCATGAATTATTGTTCACAGGCAGGAAAAGTGCAGATTTCTATCACAGTTCTGCCCATGCATTCTTTTGGGTTTGGGATAGGTTTTTTGTGACCCCCCGCAATGGACTGTACTCAAGGCCTTTCCTGAATAACAGCATCAATTGTAAGAAACTGCATGTGAGGATTCTGCACTGCCACTAACCCAGGGACAGAGATGCCAAACTTGCTTTCATTGTGGATGATTTGATTAATCTTTTATTGAGTCTGTGAAAGGCTATTGAATTGACTCAGACACCTTTTCTGTGTTTCAAAGACACAAGGTGGTTTTTTTATCCAGTCCCTCCCCTTTTTCTCAGAGTACAGAAAGCCTGAAATTATGGGCAATTTTCAAGGATGGCAGCTTTTGCTAACAGTCAGGACTTGTTGGGGCACAGAGTGGAGGAGCTGAATTTCACTTGGACCAGAATGAAAGCTATTTCAAATGGTGTCACACAACCCCCCAGGGCTGGGACCTCCCGTCATTTTTGGATGTGCATCCTTGGAGGCCCGGATTTGGCCTTGGAGTAGGCATAGCCCATCATTCCAGCTGTTATCAGTTGCTCCTGTGCCATGGGGAACAGACACCCAATGAACCTATATGCAGTTCCATGTCCTCTGCTGGCACCCCTAACTCCTCTGGTCACACCTACCTGTGTGAACCAGGAAAGGGTAACATTTGCATGAAAACTAACAGGAACTGAGTGATCACAGAGATCGTCATGTCCTGCCATGCTTGACCAAAACCAGCCAGCAGTTTCAGGAGCTTCCATACAGGGAGTGTCTGACCTTGTACAACTTGCGTGTATAGAAAACCAAGCTTGAACAAGTCTTGAGCAGACCCAAGTGCCTTTGCAGAAGATGAAATTTCTTCACTTGTCTTCTGTTCCCTGGAGCCCTTCAGAGTGGGGTCTGGGTCTTTATATGACATTTTTCAAGTGCCCCCTTGAAGCCTTACCTGAGGCACTTGAATGTGCTAGCAAACTGATGTTTTTTCATCAAGAGGCTGTGGTAGCATTAGCATGTGGCAATGCTAGGTGAGGAGCATACAAAGGGCATCACTGGAAGAAAAGGGATAGGCATCTTGTATGAGCTCTGTCTTCTCAGTGAACCTCAGGGCCATTAGATAATGGCGACCTGTTACTAAAATTTTACTGAGATAAAGTAACTTCCTTTTGTAGCACTCACCACCTGCTCTGGTGTACCTTGTTCTACATTCAAACCTAGGTGTCCTGGTGGGTGCTTCATGGTGTCACATTTGTTTCTGGATGGGATCTGCCTCTGGCACTGTGGGCAGCTTTGCCCTCTCAGCCTCCAGTCGAGATAGTTAGCTGATTTTTACAACAGTGCAGTATGCTTGTGGAGGCAGGGGGAATTTTCTTCCTTGCAGAGGTGATTCTGGGTCTTTCTGGCAGCTTTCTGTCTTTGCTCACAGGGTTGTTAATGCTGTTAATGGTTGTAAAATTATTGCACCCTTTCCTAATATTAGTTGACTTTGGCCTTGAGAGACGGTGCTACCCTTTACACTTTAGCATTTCACAAAGACTTTAAATGTTGGCAGTGAGAGCTGAGTATGAACTAATCTGGGCAGCAAGTTAAAGGTTGCTTCACTTAAGCTTTTCCACGTGTTGATTTCAGGATCACTGTTTCTCCGTGACTCCAACATATGTAAATGTGAGAGTTCATTTTTCCCCCTGTACTTGAAAGGTCCCTCACTGACCTTGAAAAATTAGTTCTTCTGAAAGCCAGTCTGTTTTAGGGTTTGCTAAAGTGAGCCTTTCTTTCCAGGAAAGTGGCCTAAGACTAAGCTTTGTGATTCAATCCTTCAATTTGCAGCCACTCCTGTCCCTTGGCACAATGCTGAGGTGACACAAGGTACAGATCATTTCTTTCAAAGAAAAAGCAAAATGTTCTAAGAAGGCCTGAAATACCAATGGTCTGAAAGCTCCTTCAGGAATGTAGTTTATGGTGCATGTCTGGGGATGGGTGTGGGGTGTCAGGTAAACATATCCCATACATTTTTATCGGCACAATGTGCGTGTTTCTTTCTATGATCGTTCACCCAGAATTGTATTTTAATATTACAATTGAAGACGTGTATTTAATTACTGTGGTGCCTTTAAGAAACCCCAGGCTCCTCTGAAGCCCTCTGAAAGTGCAAAGTGTTTCACAATATATGAAGAGGTAACTTGCATCAAGAATCAATATGCTAACTATTGTGTCAACACTTACTGTTTCGGTGTGTTTCTTGGTTTCTTGTCCCAGGGTATACAGCCACGTATAGTCCCAATTCCTCTGCAAGATGTAAGATGTGCCTTGGCTCTGCGACATTCACGGGATTTTTTAAAAGAGATACAAATCAAATAAGATGGGCACAGTTTGTACTGTCTTATCCAGTCTAGCTTCATTCAGTTAGAGAATATCAATTAAATGAGATGACGAAATTAGGGAGCTTCTGTCTATCTGGTAAGTTAAATAAATAATGATTAAAATAAAATGATTGTTAAACAGATGAGTCAAAATAACTACCATACCAATCTGTATGTTTATACAACATCAAGTGGTGTGGGAACACAAGTGTCAAATCTAGGCCCAGAGATGTTCTCCTTCTTCATTTTATTTATTTCAAACATGGTTCTGCTCTGAGTCAGAGGCCAGGAATAGCTGTGCCAGGCACTGCACTACCTCAGAACAAAAAGATGAACTTTGCCTCTTGGCTTCTTCTGCAGCCTGATGGCTCTTTGGGACACTGGTCCACATACACGGGAGGAGCGTGAGAAACACTCAATACGGCTTTTAAAGTCATGGCTCCCAATGTGAAATGGTAAAAGCACAGGACGCACACAACATGTGACTGCAGAGCATTGGACTGAAGAGATTATGACACATAATACTCTGTGACAGGGTAGCAAGCCACCCAGGACAGAAATCAAGATGGTCCTGGGAGCTTGGAAAAGCAACCAGAAAATACTGTCTCTCTCTCTGCTAGACCTGTTAGTTCTTAATTGCTCCATGGTAACTAATGGCTGAGCTACATCAGAAGAATTATAATGCAAATTTGGATTATGCTTCCAGTTTTCAAGTGCTTGCTTTAGGGACTGTGTATATATGTGTGAGGCATGGGGAAGGCACATACAGTGGAAAGGTGCTGTGAGTTGGGATGAGAAGTCATAAGAGAACAACGTGGCTCTTTCCTCACGTTTAATGTCCCTGGATACAATGAAAAACAGGCAAAAGTGACAGGTACACCTGAGAGCTTCTCGCTGTCCAGGTGTTCAGAGCACAAATGACAGTGGCTGGACCTCCTGCAGTTGCCCAAATGGCCACTGCAAACTTTCTGGCAGATCACTTTGCATTTCCCGTTGTTTCCCCCTCACCTGGGGAAAAGACTTCTGGATTATTGTTTTGCCAGCCAGCTGCTGACAATCTAAGCCAGTAGCACACAATGAATTTTGACACCCCACTGGGCTCAAAGATGCTTACCAAACCCTGCTACCCACGTCCCAACAACAAAACGGTTCTTATGCCCACCCTGTATATGCCTTCCCTGGGACAAATGTATCTGTTGGGGATTCAGACACAGGAGGCCAGGCCAGGACCTGGCAATGGGTGATGCTGGGTCAGTCACACACCTTCTCCGTATTTACTCTCCACCACCAGCATGAGGAAAATAGTTATGCCCTCTCTCTCTAATGCAAAGATAAAAAGTAAAAGCTAGGAAGGGTTTATAATCTATTTGTATTTACTAATAGTTTTCAGGTATAATTTTTCTAAATCTCTGTGATCAAGAGCTGGGAGAAAAATATTTGTGAATGGTGCTACTCTACACCTCAGGCAACCATCAAAGCCTTTTCTTCACAAGTAGTTCACCCAAAATTTCGCAGGGTGCTTTTGCTCCTTTACCTGCAGCAGTTAAACTTGCCCCCTGTAGCCCCTGGTAAGCAGCTCTGCCAGCAGGACATCTCCAGCAGCCACTCTCACAGGTGAGCACAAAGGATTGCAGGGCAGAAATGCCTTCAGGCCCCTGGCATGTCAATAGGTCTGCTCAGCTATGCTGAGTTTAGTCATGCATTTTAAGTTTCTTCCTGAAATGGAGTCTTAATTCTTGTGCCATTTTACTGGAACAAAGAGGTCAGATTATTTATAGGTCGGTCGCCTTTGTGTGCATGAAGCTAGTGATGCCTTTGGTGCTCCAATTTCTGGGACTCTTTTTCCCTCCGGCTCTGAAGTCTCAGCTATTCTGTCCTAATGCAATAACAATAATTATCCTATCACTGGCCACTGCAGCACCCTCCATTAGTGCATGCCTTGCCCAGCACACAGTGCAGGCTGGCAGCCAGGTAAAATCCCTGTAATTTATAGCTCATCACAGAAGCCAACCAGCCCACGGTCTTCCTGTTTTGTAAGGACAGACTTATCACCTAGACACCTCTGAGATGGGTGCACTGGAAATGCAGGAAGATAAAAGTAGTGCACAGGCAAGCTCTGGTCCCATCTCTGTTTGTGTTCCCTGTTGTTTCATCCAGGCATGCAGTCAAGCAAAATCATCATGGCTCGACGCAACCAGGAGACAATATTGATGTGTTTTTGCTTCCCAGTTAGACCCATGGCATTTCACAATCTATTTGTTGTTTCATATCCGGCTGCTGAGTGCAGAAGGAGAGATGCGGAGCTGGCCACGCTAAGGTTTCTCTGCTAAGACCAGGATTCAGCACAATGATGACCCTTTAGGTGTTTTATGTGACCGCTATCCTAGAGCATCCTATAGGGTGTGTTGTGTGGTACATGGACTGACTTCACAGCCTCTTCAGTTCTTGTATGTTTTGATGACTATGAGACAGACTCTCCTATGAAGACAGACTGAGAGAGTTGGGGTTGTTCAGCCTGGAAAAGAGAAGGCTCTGGGGAGACCTTACAGCACCTTCCAGTACCTTAAAGGGGCCTACAAGAGAGATGGAGAGGGACTTTTCAAGGGAATGTGATAGGACAAGGGGGAATGGTTTCAAACTGAAAGAGGTTTAGATCAGATATTAGGAAGAAATTATTTACTGTGAAGGTGGTAAGACACTGGGACAGATTGCCCAGAGAAGTTGTGGATGCCCCATCCCTGGAAGTGCTCAAGGCCAGGATGGATGGGGCTTGGCACAACCTGGTCTAGTGGAAAGTGGCCCTGACCGTGGCAGGAGAGTTGGAACTAGGTGCTCTTTAAGGTCCCTTCCAGACCAAACCAATCTATGATTCTGTGAAATTCTCCTTCATGACAGCACTTGTGGTGTGTCTGCTCCTGGGAGGAGAAATTCTTTTTCTTTAACTGCTAGGCTGCCGCATCCAGCAGGATTTGGATGGTAACGGTATTTGATAAGGATAGATGAAATGCAGACCAGATCTTGAGAGAATCACTCCTGACACTTATGCCAAGCTCATACAGGCAAGGCCAGACAGTCCTTTGTGCAGAGGGTGCAAACACACACACACCAGCACTGGAGAGATTGGACAAGCAAAATCTTCTCTGACACCATTTGGACTTGGCCTCCTGTGGTTCTTCAGGTAGTGAGGAGCATTTTCCAACATACCTTAGAACACCTCAGGATGACAACAACATGCTTACCAGCATAAAAGTTTCTGGCAATCTTTTACTGAGAAGTTTTTGCACTTCTGATATTCCCATGGCCTCTGAAACTCAGAAGGAGAAAAGCTGTGGGGTCAGAAATATACTTTCTTTTTGCTCCTTTAGCTGCTGTTCATGTTTTTGGCTGAGATAAAAACCCTTTTGGAAATTATTCATATCTTCATTCAGTGCTTTGGCAATCTGAGGAGTGTGCATTACTCAACGACGCTTCAAATTAGCAATGGTAGGGCCCAGATATCCTTGGATTTGACAACCAACAAACGTCTTCATCAGTGAAGTCACACAAGATGATGTTGTTTTGATGTGCAATTAAGTTACTAGGGATCTAGTCACAGAGCAGAGCTTTGAACTAAGTAGCTCTCCCTGTTTGAAGCAAATGGGGGAATAAACACAAATATGTGTGCGTCTGAGACTCAGTTTGCCAACGGGCAAACTGACAGGTGGGGCAATGTTCCTCGGCAAAGCTGGCTCAAGTGTAGAAGGTGGAGGCTTCAGTGCAGGGGAGGAACAGAAGGCATGGAAGTGAGGCATCCTGCACCCTGCCTGCTTGCTCCACGTGACTGTGATTCTCAGTTCTCTGGTTAATCCTGGAGAGTCTGTCAGAAAGAGGATTTGATCATTTAGAGGTCAAGAAATACCAGTATGAGTGTCAGAAGAAAACCTGAGTTGAAACTTGTGAAGTATTCCAGAAAAAAAAAAGGGGAAAACATTCTTCAAATCTCAGTGTAAGAGAGGAAGAAAAGCGAAGTCAGACTGGTGTGCAGTAAATGAGATTAAAGATAATTTAGGCATGGCCTGCAATCAAAGGAGTATTTTACCTCTGCTCTGGTTTAAGGAAGATAGATCCTAGGGGCAAAAGCAGGCTGGTTAATGGGAACAGGGATATGGAAATAGCATTGTTATTGTGCTCAAAGAACAGGCGGTGTTCCTCTTGGGGAGCCTGTCCAGGAGTTCTGGAAAGACCAGCATGTGAGGTGCCACATCTAATAGCAACTGTTTTTATACTTCTGCTGGGCCAGAGAGGGACCCTGTGACTGCAGGATATCCATTACAATGTGTTCAGTTGTGCAGGGTTAAAAAATAACCCCGCCAACCACCATCATCCTTGTAACTCTGACCTCATTGGTATGAGGGGCTTTGGAATATGCCTTGAAGGTTAATTAAAAATGCAAAGGCACATCAAAAATGGGATGAAGTGCAACTGAAGGTACATCCCGCCAGACTAACCCGATGGTTCGCTTTGATGAAACAATTATTTTTCCAGACAGGTGATATATGCCAGATTTCCTTTATCTAGACTACTTTAATGTATTTGCTATGATGTCAAGTGAGAAACCACTGATATTGCTGGAGACAAAATAGATTAGCAGAGAAATTGCATCTTTGGTAAGAAGAGGAGACAATGACTGCTGAGGCTGGAGATTTCAGTCAGGAGGAGTTATCTGGGAGAGTTCAAATAGGAGTTTTGAGACCAGTTTTGATTCCATGTTTGCATTAATGGCATGCTCCTGTACCATGTGAGCACTGTGCTGATGAAATGTGCTGCACAAAGCCGTGACGCATCACTGGCACGGAGGTGGTTTGCAGGCCAGGCAGAATGAGTGGGGCTCCTTGAGAATGGCTGTAATAAAAGGAGGATGACATTCAAGTAAAAGACAAAGAGTCATGCAGGTGAAAACTGGTGTCAGAGGTGGCTTTTGCTATTAACAGAGAGTGAATCAGTTGGGAAAAGAACGGAGGAAAAAGCAAAATCAGCATTAAATAGTCTTGGGAGAGTTGTATGCTGCCAGCTTGATTCTTATGCTGTGCCTATTTCCAGTTGAGATGAGGAAGTATTAGTGCCCAGATCAACTCTCCTCCCTTCCCACTCCTCCTTTTTGGAATGATGCATTTATAGCAGACCAGCAGAGAAGAGCTGCAAGGGAGATGAGGAGACGGAAAACCCTCTTTTCTAACAGGCCATGGGAAGTTCCTGGAGCACATGCATATGGTGGGGATGGAGTTTGATGGAATAGGCACCCTCCTGCAGTTTGAAGTATTCAGGCGCTGCCTAAGGCCAGCCCCCATTGTTGCCAGCCACTAGCACTTCCACATCTATTTTCTTTGGATTAGGGCTAAAAGCAGCCCATGGAACAAGTAGCGTAAGTGGGGGTAGGGTGGAAGAGGGTGGAAAGGCCAGGCTGGACCAGCTCGGTGGTGCTTCTCAGTGCTTTGGCACCAAAGAATGTGAGTGCAACATTCTACTCTGTGTTCTGGGAGTTACCAGCCCTTCCACCACCAGTGCCTGGTAGTAGAGCCATAGCCTCAGGGCAGTGGCATTCTGTGAGGAGCAGTCACACTTGTGTGCAATTACATTTGTTGTAATATTTTCCCTCAAAGCTTGGAAAAGTAACTGAAAAGAATAGATAAAAACTGTGTGATTCACAGTCAGAGCAATCAACTACATCTTGCTCTGCCTAGCAATTACCAGGAGTTTTTATGCATCTGTTGTGGAGAAGGGAACTTGCAGGAGGGCCCCAGGTGGAGGCTAACCAAACAGGTATGAGCAGAGCCCAACTGTCTGGCCATGCCTCAGGCCAGTCAGACGTGGAGCAACACAGTTTGGAAGCTGCACTGCTGCCTTTGTTGGAGATGCATTGGGAGAGGGACTGTTGCTGTAGGCTGTCAGATCAGGCCCAGCAAGTAGCCAAGAAATGGCTTCCAGCCCAGGTTTGTTGCCCAAATACTCAGGTCAGCAAGGGGAGCAGAAGTGCCTAAAGTAAAGGGCTGTAGGGCTGTGCCTTCTACAGAGGGACTGCAAGGTTACATTCCAGAGTTTCTTTAGCTTCTCTAGGAGGTAATATTGTCTCCATCATTGTGGCCTTTCTAAAGAGAGGGGTGAAAGGGAAATAGGGAAATGTAGAGTGTGAGAGAAGAGTAAATTAGAAAGATGGATGCCCATGTGAAATGGCAAAAATTAAAAGTGGCGGCTCTTAAAGCTTATGTAAGACCCACATGGCATTTTCAGGCTTGGCAAAGCATCCAGGCAACCTCCAGCTCCTCTCACGAGAGCAGTCAGGAGCAGAGTGGGACTCTCCACCAGGGAGCCCTGACAGGCTGTCGATTAACATGTTGGTGTTGAGAAGCTAAGTCAAATACAATTATCAAACTGATTATTCATATTCCATTGTGTTCACTGTGGGAAGATACTCCTTTTGGGGTTATACTTATGGGCCATACAGATTGTTGGAGTGAATCTAATTAGCAAGAGAAATCCAAATGGAACAATGACTGGTAATTGTTGTTAATGATGCAAGTGTATTATACCTGCTCAAATGAAATCTTGGGTTGCAAGCAGCACTGAAAGGCAAATGAACATTTACAGTTGTACATAAAACACTATGAGTCCTTACCTCGGTGCTCTCAGGTGTGGTTGAACTGAGCTCTCACCTGTAAATCCCTGTCAAATACTTTCTGGTTGCCACCAAAATAAAATGTTGCAAGAAATGAATGACCTGCAGAGCTTTGGTAGGAGAGGCAGTCTGTATCTGGGCGGAAAGCCATCCCCTGCTTTGCTTTCACCGACACAAACCTCAGCTAGCTACAGAGCTGATTTTAAAAAAGCAGGACCTTTTTTACTTGCACAGTCCCTGGATTGTGTCTCCAGCCTGAGGGTCAGAGCATCCTGGGCCATCAGCTGTTGGTGCTGCTCTTGGCATGCCTTTCCAGATCCATCAAGCAAGTGTGGGGCGGGCCGCCATCCAAATATTTTGAATTCAGTTTGGATCGTGAATTATGCAATACACACACAAAACCTCTTTTGTTGTTTCTGCCAAAACAGGTGGCAGAAACAACAGGAGGTGGGCATGTAGACTTTTCCTAGTGCACAGTGAGCTGTGCATCTGAATTTGTTGGAAAGATCCAGTCCAGAGCCTGCATTTTGGTTAGCAGCTCCCAAACTAGAGTGCTGATGACTGGCACTCTCAGTCTGTGGGAGCTGCCATGCTAAACAGCCAGTGGAGCAGGGACAACTCGTAGCAGTCATGGATTTGGTCCAGCATTGAGCTTCAGCTCTCACATAAGATGGCCCTGATCCCGTGCCTTGTTTCTCTCTCTCTAGCTTTGAAAATGTTTTGGAGTGGTCTTTAGTTCAAGACATACTTATTCCACTGCATTATTTGGGTAGGATGGGTTTGTAAGAGATTAATTGTATAGAAATGTTGGGGAAGGTGGTTCCAGCTGCAACATTTTGTTTTTCAGAGATTAAACACAAGTTACATGCTTTTTTTTGACAATACTATAACTGTAAATGTGATGGGAAGCCTGGACAGTTGAAATGTTTTCTACTTATTCATCCTTCCAAGTGTGTGTGGGCCAAATGTGGTGCAGAAAAAAATGCAGAATCTCCCTTGCATTATTTACTTTACATTTTCTGTGGCATGAAAGATGAGAGCTGTAATGGACCAGGGTAGGAAGGAAAGTGTAAGGAAGAATGTGAGTGATAGTTTTAAGACCAGTGCATTGGATAAGACCTCCACATCTGCAGAACACTGTTTCCTTGACAAGAAGGTTGATAAACATCCTTTCATTCATATGGTGTTGGAGTGTCAGAGATGAAGTTGGACATTCAGCTAAGATTAAAATGTTTTAGTTAACACAGAAAAAAGTTTATAGTAACAGTTGCAGAACTTGAATAAAAACAAAGGGGTTGATAAAATCTAATTCAGCTAGTTTTGTTTTAAATACCATTTAAGAGTAGTGTGAGATAGTGACTCTCTTATAAAAACCCTCAAAATTTCAATAATAATTTTCAGGATTTTTTTCATATAGGTTTGGCAAAAATTTTAAAAACATAGAGAAAAGAAACCTTTCTTCTGTGTAGTTCTCTTCCTAATGCAGGTTTGAGTCATTATAATGAGTCCACTGGTAGGCACTCAGTTTTGCCAAGGACATGTAATATTAAAAATTAAAAACCTGAGAAAGTAATCAGTACATTTAATATATTTTAGGGACTTTTGTTTGAGGCTTTTTCCAATGACTGGCATAGAAGTTTTTTCATGTATCTAAATTCATACTCAGAAATCTATTTTTCACAGCTGAGTGTCACCATAACTTCAATTTTTTTCTTAAAAATAGTGATGAAGTTTGACTTTTTCTATGCTTTTATTTCTTCAGGATTACAAATGGTGATTTTCTTATTTCTCTTTGTTCTTCAGATCTGTCAAATAATTTCAAAGGTAAACAAAATTTTGCAATTTAAAACAAAATTTAAAACATCAGGAGTGAATTGTTTCTTTGCAAATTATTTGAGTGAGAGAATGCATAAAAAAACCATTCTCAGTTTTTGAGATATTCAAACTCAGTTGAAAAAGGCACTGTGGAGCCTGAACTAGTGTAAAAGCTGATCCAGCTTCAAGCAGGGTGTTGTACCATATGAGCTCCAGAGGTTCTTCCAACCCAAATTATTTTGTGTTACTAAACCAAAATTTTCTTCACAATTTTTAGCATAGTCTTTCTAGACTTATTTGAATCTAAGGTTCTATGAGATTTGGATACATTTTTTTAAAACCAAAACCTGGCTCGGAATTCATTTGTCTTTTCGTTATTATCAGTTACAATAAATAAACCAGTTTCCTTCAACTGGAGGTCTAGGGAATGATTAAAAATTACAAGGAGACTTCTTGGTATCACTTTAACAAGAGTGAACAAATGCTCAAAAAGAATCTTTACAAACCATTTTCCTAATTCATTTACAAATACTATGTAAGAAGGCATGACAGAACCAACTGGATCATATCGTAACCAAGCTTTATTCTGTAACAACTTCAATATACTAACAAAAACCTTACATCTTTATTATTCAAAACCATCACATCATAGCTAACTTAAATTACCTGGTGTTTTAAATGTACTTTTACAAAGAAATATCTGTAATGCAAGTTTCTCACTTGAAATTATCAATCGATGAAACATTTAAGAATGGAAAGACGGGGAAAAGTACGGCAGTACAGGTTGAGATGGGCTCCCCAGTACAGAGCACAAAGACTTGTTATCAGAAGCTTAAAGAACAAAAATCGTAATTATATTTATTGATCAAATGGCTTCGTCATTTTTTTTGATGTACACTCAATGCTATCCCAAGATGTCATCCAAAGTCAGTGTCCACTACTCCTTTTTGTCCACATGACTTCTCCATTCATTTGCTTTGCTATGGGTTGATGTTATGTCTTGTCTATTAATATAGAACTGGAGGAGGCAGCAGCAGGAGGCGAAAAAACAGCAGCTATCCAGCTGGGATAGGAGAAATTGTGTTCCCAGCCTGTGAACATGGAAACCTGAGAGAGATCTGTATCAGAGCAGGATGAGGTTTACAGCATCTAAATTCCACATCAATCCTAACACCTAATCTTTGCTGTTGAACATTTGTTCATCTCTTGAAAAATATTGGTTAAAACCCCTCCCCCCAATACTTTTTAACAGCATTTCCCTAATGCAATAAACCTTAAGATTATAAAATGTGATTATCAAAGAACAAAGAATTTTTTCTACTGTCTTTATGAAATACAACTTACATACTACCCCATCCTTCCAGTACAGGCTGATAATTTTTAAAGGGCACCAAAATATGATAACAACTAGTATTATGCTAGCTGATGTATTATGAAATGTATCCCATTAGTCACTTTATATCTGAAAGGCAAAAAAAAATTCCACCTAGCAACAGCAAGGCTTTTAGGATTAAAAAAAATACTTGGCAGGCAGTGGGCGTGTTAAACTATGCCAGGAGGAACCCAATTGGAGGTTTCTAGAAACAACAGGAACATAAATAAGTTGTCATCAGTGTCACCCACCACAGAGCTGGAAGAAAATTCAAAGCTTTGTAACATGAAGGAGCAACAGCAAAGTGAAGGGCAGCCTGGTGGCAGTTGTGTGCTGGCTGTGGAGATCTCTGGAAGGAACCATTGCCCTTCAAAGCCACAGAGAGAAACATGGCAGCAGACACTCCAGCTCACCTTTTCCCCTCTATGCCATGCTCCTGCTTGTTGTGTGGGCCACAAAAAAGATACTTCACTTTCTTGGCTTAGAAAAACTGATCCATTACCAAAAATGCTCAAATAAAGATGGTGCTGTTGAGAAAGATTTGAAGATACTTGCGAGGAATTCTCTTTTCCCTCCTACATAAGAACATAGCTGGTACAAGAGACCTTATCACTGGAAAGCAGAGCAAGCAGAACATTTCAATTCTGGACACAAAGCAAGCCAGGCAAAGGACAAGAACTTTTCCTGTTGTTTATTTGCATCAGTAACTACCTAGAAATTTTTGTTTTCTGTAACCTGTTGATGCGATGCCTGGGTTGGTTCTTGGTCTTCTGCTAGCTCAGTCAATCCAGCAAAGCATCAACGAAGGGTGAAAAGGTTACAAGGAGACCCTGGTTGGACACTTTTCAGTTTATTGATCCTCTGTTGTCGTAAGGCCCCAGAGGAGATCAATCACCAAGGAAGTCCAGGACAGAATATGTCCCCGACTTCCTGTCTGCATGGGTTTATAAGGTGAGTCCATCTTCTGGGAGGGGATTAGGGAATGGCCAATGGGAAGGGGACGTGGGAGTGGTTTAGGGAAGGATGGGAGTGGTTTGGGTCCTTATGTGGGGATGATGGGAGGAGTGAGGGTAGGATTAAACTGGGGAGGGTATACAGAACTACATATTAAAACATATAAACATAGAAACAGATAAACAGAACACTACAACAACCTGTAATTTATTCTGGAATAGAAATGTCCTTGATGGGCCGGGCAGAGGTTTTTTCCCCAAAGAATCATGTTCTAATCACATTAAAATTTTCATTCAATTCTTGTTCTTTGGAGAAGGAGCTGTCTTAGCAGGAGTATGCAGCCAGCAAGCCTCTTTTTGTAGCTCAAGTGTGGCCTGCTGAAGAGAAAAAAAAGTGGACAGCTGAAGAGAAATAGGCAGCAACATTTCATTTCTCAGGTGAGTCCCATCCCAGGACCAAGGAGTTCAGAAGGGTTTATTGAAGATCAGAAATATTCTCCTGCCTCAGCAGGACACATGTCTTAGAGATGCAGCAGTACATTCTCTAAAGTCATCCTAAAATGAGATGAAGGAATTGCTTTTTCCAATTGTGAAGTGACACTGCTTTCATGTTTGATCACAACAAGTAAAATGACCAAAATGAATATAAACAAGGACATCAATCTGTTGGAGTCAGTCCAGAGAAAGGGCACCAAGATGATTAGAGGGATGGAGCACCTCTCCTATGAGGAAAGACTAAGAGAATTGGAATTGTTCAGCTTGGAAAAGAGAAGCTTCAGGGTAACCTAATTGCCTTCCAGACCTTCTAGTATCTGAAGGGAGGCTACAAGAAAGATGGGGAGAGCCTATTTACAAGGGCACATAGTGATAGGACAAGGGGGAATGGCTTCAAACTGAAAGAAGGTAAGTTTAGATCAGATATTAGGAAGAAATTATTTACTGTGAGGATGGTTAGGCACTGGAAGAGGTTACAAGAGAAGCTGTGGATGCCCCATCCCTGAAAGTGTTCAAGTCTAGGATGGATGGGACTTTAAGCAACCTGGTCTAGTGGGAGATGCCCCTACCCATGGCAGGGGGATTGGAACTGGGTGGTCTTTAAGGTCTGTTGCAACCCAAACCATTCTATGGTTCTATGATTCTATTATATGAGCAAAATGAATGCATGTCACCCCTCAGTCTGGCCTCTGGTCCTGCAGGGAGCTGGTTTATTTACAGAACACTCTTTCTGCTGCACACTGCAGACTGCCAGAGGAAGGAGACCTGAGAAAGAACAAGCTTACTGAAGAGGCAGGAGATACANCGCAGACCGCCAGAGGAAGGAGGCCTGAGAAAGAACAAGCTTTGTCAGCCCCAGCCTTACTGAAGAGGCAGGAGATACACCTGCAAGAGTCAATGTTCCTCTTCTGTCTTTAGGAGTCATTACATGGACATTGCTGGATGTCTGTTTGTCAGGAGGAATGCATCACATCTTCAGCTAGGACTCACCAACATCCTCCTCCAGGAGGGTGTTTGTCTTATTTTATTAGTGGACAGTGACAGTATTTGCACCAAACCTTTGGCAAAGGCTCTATGCTGCACAAGAGGGCAGCAGGGTCACTCTGAACTGAGTGTCTGATAACACTGGAAAACAAAGAAGCACCATCTGTGTCCCCTACAGCCTGCCCCCCAAATGCCAAGCACAAGTGGCCCAGTGGCACTCCCATGGAGGATGCCAGCGAGCAAAACAGTGCTGGGCAGGGAAAAGTGGTGTGCTGCTGGCTACCTGAGAAGACATCAGATGCTTTCTTTCTTATTCCCACCTATTGAAGAGAGTGTTTGGACTGATAAATCTCTGACTGGAGTAAAACTCTTCCCACCCTTTATGTTAAACAGAACCCACTATAGTTTGGAGGATTTTTGGAGATATTTGAGGATACCTAAAATGGCTGTGCATTTCCCTTCTGTTCAGCCCAGTCTTTGTGTTCTCTATCATGAATTAGGTAGGGCAAACAGAGCCAGACTAAACAGGGGCTGAAACCTGCCGTCAGAGCTTGGCCCCATCACGCAACCAGTGCCCGAGGCTGGAATTCGATCATGAGCGAGCTAATAATAACAACACACAGCAAAGAGCAGAGTACCTTGCTGCTGTTGCTGAAAGCATGAAAAATACCATCTTAATTCAGAGAATTATTATGGCACATTATGGCACATATGCCGATAAATGTGGAGCAAGCTAGGAGTGCTATGCTATGGTATGTATTCTTATTGCAATAATAAAAACATTACAATCTGAAAATACAGTTCCATCAAAAAAAGAAAGGATGTTTCACTGTTTATTCAACAATAAAGACAAAAAAGCTATGACATCCACAAAACTCTCTCTCTTTAAAGTGGGTAAAAAAAACCCAAAATGAGCCAAGTTTCTGCCTCAGAAAACTTGTTAAATACTCCCATGGCCTGAAGAATATTCTACACAAATTATCTGGATCTTTTCAGATTTGTTTTTCATCATTCTTAATGTGTTCATTTCAGAAAATTTTATTGTGAAAAACAGTAAATCTCACAGTCAAAAAAACACAGGAACTTCAATGTCTGGTGGCACTTCATGGATTTCATTTACCTGGACGTGAGAAAAAAACTAAAAACCTTTAAGACATTGCCATGAGCTTGGTTAGGATGCAGTGCTTGCATACACGTCAGAGGCAGCAGCCACTTCTTGTGCTGCTTCATCTGGGAAAGCAGAGGTGGGCTGCAGATCTGTTGGAGGCTCCTTAGTTGAAGTAGGATCTCGGTTTCAGAAGGCCTTAAATCCCTTGCTCCTCGCTGCCCTTTGCTTCCCCGCAGACCAGGAACAGGACAGTTGAAGAAACTTAGGCATACCATGGAGTTGCTGTTGACTGACATGCCTCAGGGCCATCACTGGCACTCTGTCGGCACCAGGGCTCCCCAGTGCCAAGCTGGACTCAGGCTGTTCTTTGCTTTTTCACGACATCTCCTGTAGCAGTGGATAAAGCCAGCATAGTACAGGAGCAGGCTGCACCACCACCAGCACAGACAGAGCTTTCCACACACACCCTGGGAGGTGACCTGCATTTCATGTAAGAGCAGCTTATAATTATTATCTGGGGTTTCTAAGTGAAATACTAGAGAAATCCTACATTCAATTGGAAAAAGATCAGCCTTTTCTGTTTGCAGTTACTTGCTGGAGATATTATTCTCAGGAGTTATAAACCATTCTCCAGCAAGGAAGGAGTGTTTGGGATTTCCAGCATTAATGATCCTAAGAAATCATCTGGCTGTCACTAACGTTGTGTAAATAGATGGTTCACGTTTATACTCTACAAAATGCATTTACAAGAAAAAGGCTGACAAATTCAGAGGTCAGCTTCTAATTCAAGGTTAGTGCTCAACAGTTTTTTTTCTTGCCAAATGAAACCACTAAAGGCTAAATTAAAACCATGCGCTCTAACCTACCTTTATGTAGTTACTGATATAAAGAGGGTGGAAGCAATTTTGCTGTCAAATTTAATGCCACTGTCTAAGGAATGAAGTAAAACATCCTACAGAAGCTTTTGCACAAGGACATGCATCAAGAGTGCCTGACTTAGAAGGTGTGAAGTGCCTAAGTACATGAAAGCCACATTTCAGTGACCTGTCACTGTTACGGATTAGAGGCTTGATTTCTCAGGAACACATTGAAATAAATAGCAATTTAATCTTCAAATCATCCTCTTCATTAGGAAGAACAACTGGCTACAGGAAAAAAAAAAAAAGATCAGCATGTAGACATTAGATCCTCTTTTAGACATCTGGATATCCCAGTCATGGTGAAAGGAGTCCAATAACTCCATTTGACTCATAGGTGGTAACATGGAAGATGGCTACCAAATTTCTGAAAACTATTGGCTTCCAAAATTTGTACAATCATTTTGTTCTCCCTTCTACCCATTTGTTTACTACTGCTGAGACATTGTCTGGTCTTTAAAGTTTCACTTAAAACTGAAATGAAAACTGAACCCCACCCTTTTTTTATTAGCTTTTCAGATGTAAATGAAACTTTATATTCATCCAGCGTCTAGTTAAAATGTTTTGCCTGGAGAGAGTGGGATTGCTCACCTGAAGACTTGAGCAGAACGTCAGTGATGCTGCTCAACTTGTGCCACACTAGAAGCAGGGTGCAAATTTCTGTTTAGCCCCATGAACACACTCTCAAATGGATTAAGGACTGAGGTCCGTCTGGCTCCATCTCTCAATCCCCCTGTGACTACAAAATGTTTGGCCCAGGTCTGTGAATGTGTGCCAGGGTGACAAAAACCCAAGCACATGTAATGTTTGTTGAGCAGTGGGGACCATGGGGGGCAGGCAGCTGCAGAGCCAGCCTGGTCAGGAGCTTCTCAGCTCCTTGGATACTGAGCTATGGACCCTGACTGGGGTCATGTAGCTTCTCCCACAGATCCCAAACAGCCCTTCTAGTGCTTACAGCTGCAGAAGAAAACATTCAGTTTATGAACAGAGAATTCAGCTGTGAGGCACTCATCCATAGTTCCAGCCAGCTCAGGGAGTAGATTTCTTTCTGGCATAATCATTGTGGTCATCTGAAGGAATCTGCTAACTTTGAAGTATAAAATGTAAGTCAGATTATGAAATAAATAACAAATGTTTGCACTTCACTGCCTCGGTAAAAACAGCCACTTAATTTGTATTACTGGGATTTGCACCTGTTCCATGCCATCAAATATTTCATGCGTCCAAGAGCTCAAGTGTCCCGTTTCCCACAATGTCCAACTTTCATGATACACTTGTACATCACATTGGCTTAGGTGCATAACACAGACTACAGGTCCTGAAGGAAATAGAAGTAACAGTTAACTTCAATTCAGTGAAGGCCAGGAAATGAAGAGCATCCATTCATTTAACAGTGCTGGGCAGGAACAGCACGGGTATATGTCTGTATGTACGTGAGTACATAGGTATATGAGTGCAGGGCTGGGTTTGCCATGCTGTCTGCCTGTTTCTACCTGGGTCAGGAAGGCTCCTCTGCCCTACACAGGACTGGAGGGACCCCTGCAGCCCAGAGCCACGGCAGGGCAGATGTGTCAAATGAGTGTTCCAAGTGTTGGGTATCTGCAGATGCACCCTGCCCAAAATAGATATGACAGGTATGGCTCTGGGTTCAAAGCACTGGCTCAGACACTAAACTGAGCCTGAAAACCATAGCCTGAAAATTAGTGAATCTATCCAGTCCCAAACAGATCTCACAACTACTATGAAAAGTGCCAAGTGCTCAGTCTCCCAAAAGGATTTCTCAGATCCTGAATCTTATCTGTCTCTGCTGAAATCTCTCTTATTTCCCAAACCTTCTTCTCATTCCAGGCATTACATCCATGTGGTACCTTTAAACCCAAGAAATCCTAAATTTGTTTGCTAAGCTGAATGATCATCAAAATGTAAAAAGATCCATTTTAAATACATGCCCAGACTAGAGGTGGTGACACTAGAAGAACTGCTGTTAGGATCATCTCATGCACAATATTTTTGTGTCTAAAAATGGTGACCATACACTTTTATAGTAGGCTCAGTACTGTCTGTAGGTTCAGCACAGTATCCAGGGATGGGACCTGGCACCGAGTGGGAATAATCAGGGGGATTCAAACCTTGCATTGAACCTATATAAGTTTAATAGCTCACGTTGCATCTGTACCCAGAATCTGAACATGACTATAAGGGGTAACATGCCTTCCATGAGGCAGGATATGCTGCCTGAAAAGCAAGAGCTTTTGGTTTTTTGATTAAGTGGAGAAATGGTTTTGAGTGGATCAAGGTAGTAATAATTGTCTCGAGGTTCAATGTAGCTTGTACAGAAAATATTTCTCAATTGCGTATGGTTGACTGTCAGATGTAAGAGCAGGCAAATTGAGCAGACTGTGGAAATAATCCTAACATAGCTTCCAACAACAGAAGTTAAACTTTTTTGTGGCTAAGAAATGTGAAATTACAAAAAACAGTAATACCAGTTGCTGCAGAATGAACAAAAGCATAAAATATTGTTAGTTGTAGTCATTCACTACACACCATCTGATTAAAAGAACCTGAGAAGTAGCATTTTCCAAAACCTGCCCTTAGATAAAATCATATGTTTTGGCAGAAAAGGTCTTCTGTATTGGCACATACATAGCAAAGTTCTTTGCATACTGCGAAAACAGTTTTAAAAAACTTTACTGAAGAGAGCATATTTTTCCCTCTGTTCACTAAAGACTCGAATCCTATTAAAACATTTCCAAAGGTTTTTCATTACTTGAATGGGGATTAATCAGTTATTTGTCTGAGTGATTTCAATATGGTAATGAAGCAATGTTAGAATTATTTGAAAAAATAAAAGACTAGATTACAACCAAATTATTTGAATTTCAGTACTATCCTTAGGAGGATATGCCAGTATTAACTTTGGGAGATGCTACTTTCTAAAAATTTAATGGAAAATGAGAATGAATGATTGCTGCCAGCTGAGTGTTGAAATCATATATATTGCATACATATATAATAGATGATCATTTAATCTTCATTTAATCTTCAGAGTTATGCTTAGCTTTCAATCGTTTAGGGGGCTTGATCATCTCTCCAAATGTCAGAATTACCAACCTTTGTCAAACTTCAATTCATGGCAATGGTAAGGCATGCCTTCACATGGCAGTTCATCTCTATATGCTGAAGTCAAAAGATCTTAAAATGTTTTTCAACTAGTAGAAGTTATTTTTGTCCAGTAGTTAAGAATTGCTCAATTGCAATTTTAAAATTCCTTAAAGGATGAGAAAGATGGTGATGAAGGAAAGATGTTTTCAGTGACTGAATACTCCTTATCTTCATCTCATGCTGTGCTAAAAGTTTGACTGCTCTAATTTTAAAGCTATCTAATCTTTTATGTGCTAAAGCACATGAAATCATGCATTATTAGAAGTATGAATTACAAGAAGAGTTCATTTATTTGGTGTTATATATAACCTTTATCTAAAATGCATTATGAGTTAAAAATTTTTCATTTAGTAATATTCATTAAGTCTCAAACTTCTCTTTCAGAGAACAAAATTGCTTCAACCTGATTGAGATATTTTATCTGGGGAAAAAAATGAGTGACTTTTTTACAAAATCTGTAATCATCAGTGAATGTTTTGACACTTGACACTGAATTGGATGTGAATCCTGTATGTAAAGGATGTTCTTTACCGGGAGATTCATGCAAGTGAGTGTACAGGCCTCGAGAGTCTCACACTGGAAAACAGTCACACATTCTTCCTTCAGAAATGCAAGTTTTTAAATTTCTTAGAACATGTGGAATGTGTTATATTCATTCCACTGTTGCATTTGAGGCATGCATGAATATTTTCTTTGTACACACATATTTGGAAAGAGTCCAGAAATCTGTTAAAACTCCACTTACAGCTGAGCTTTTAGTTTAAAGTGATTTTGACTGTAAGGAATTTTATCAACTGATTTTTTTAAAGGTGTACTTAAATGTAGTAAAACAATGCTTATCAGTTTACCAATAAACTGAAGTTTATCAGAGTGGAATGCCACTCTTAAGAGTAGTTGACACTTCCATCTTGGAGAAAATCAGATTTTACTTGAAAAGCAAAGTAGCATTTCCCCGAAATGTCCTTTAAAATAATGTTCCTAATTCCTACACAAAATGGTGGCCAACCTGCCCAAGAATGATGCTTTCAGGAAAGATGTTTTGTTCTACAATGAAAATACTGTGTGAGCCTACACTCACGGTTTTGGTCTAGTCCTAGGATTTGGAGGTTTGTTTTTTGTTTTCAAGTGTCACTAAATCTTTCTCCCTGCCCTTCTGCTGCTAGATTAATTATTTTCTGTGCAAGGGCCCTTCTTTCAAAGTCCTCCATTATTCTGTTTTGACCATACTGGGGAACTTATCCAAGTCAACAAAAAGGCAGCCTTTATCGCAGAGAGGCTGTTCATGAAGTGGATGGTTTCATATATTACTGGGGGAGAATTGCCTTAACATCGCCTATTCACACTGCTGTGCCAGGTGCATCCACTTACATGGCTCAAAACGCTGCTACCACCACATCCTCTGCTGCCAAGACCATTATGTGCTCTGAGTGATGGAGCAAGAGGCAGGACTTAGATCTTCTCTGCTGGGAAACGGAGGGAGAGAGACTGATCTTTGTGCCTCAAAAAAAAAAAAAAAAAGAAAAATCTGCTGTAGGGAGCCTTTTAACTTGGTATGGCTCTGCAACTGTGAGCGCTTCGGAAGAAGATGGGGAGGAAAATAGCAGGAGTTTAGAACAAGACTCTGCTCTGCATCACTGCCCCAAGATACTGTAAAGAGGACAAAGGGAAACTGGGATATAAATAGAGAATGACATTTTCCTTGCATTGTCCACAATGAATACATTTGTACATGAACAAAATCATTGGAACGAGACAACATGCATGCCTGATGTTGAAGAAAAGCTTGTTTGTGCTTAGTACATTGGAGACATTGTTCGAAAATAGTTCATCCTTTTGTAAATATTGCCTCGGCATTGGTGCCAGGGTCACTGTTGCTTTGCGCTATCAGCTGAATAAGTATCAGTCATGCACATGCTGCTGGGAGAAATTTTAATACAGGCACCAGGTCTAAAAGGAGAAAATTATCCTCTTAAAGACTGTCCCCTTAATTTGTAGTTTATACTTCCTGCTTTATTCTTATGATTCTTTCTTCAAACTTACCCAGCTTTCTTGCACCTAAAGGGTGTTTTGTATGTGTCACCAGGAAAAAAACTTGTCCCATCCCTCAGACACTGCTAGTGTGTGTATAAAAAGCAGACATCCTTTTCTGAGAAAACCCTGGTTGGAGGAAATCTTGCCTTCGCTATGCATCTGCAGTTACACAGCTACAGTAGATCTAGGCTGTGCTCCCTCCTCCTGCAAAGTGGCTCATGTCAGCTGATTGGCGCTGCAATGGAGATCTTGGCTCTTTGGTTTGTTTTCTTGTTTTCTGGAAAGATATTTACGTGGTAACATTTCTTTTCTCCACAAGTTCTGAGAATTCGGCAAAACAAATACTTGTACCACATGCAAAACCAATAATAAAGTATGTTCCACACCCAGTGAAAGCCTCCTTGTATCCCTGAGCAGAAGGCAAATATGATGAACAAGATACTTTTGTATTCATCTCCATGCCCAGATTTTTTGGCAAGATAAACCACAATCTGAAACTACAAAAATTGTAGGACTCTCCGGCATTTCATGCTATCAGGCAAATATAGCCATCCCTCTGACACAATCAAATAGATGAGGGGAAAGTGAACTAGGGACTTGACCAAAAAGTAGTCAATGGAAAAGCTGAAAATTATACCTTTAAAAAATGCTATGATGTCCAGGCAATTTTGAAAATGTTTCTTTGCCCTAAATAAGGTATAGTTCAAGTTCAAACAAGATGTAGTAGCATCTATTGTATCAGGCTTACACAGCATCTGAATATAATGATGCCACACATCCTGAAGATTACTATATTCTGCCACTCTCTGCTTTTATCTCTATGGATATGCCCCAGGGTTGAAAAGTGGCATCCTTCGAATCAGGCCTCCAGATTTTGCAGTTGGAAGTGGGAGTTTCATTAGGCTCCTTGACAGAACAGGGACATCACAAGTGTTCTTCTTGCAGCTTGCACTGCATCCAGTTTGAAGTTAAGTTCTGTTGTGCTCGCCCACCTTCACCCAGGCAAAAGGGTGAGGAGCTCAGTCTGCTCCTGGCTGGTGGCACAGGGATAAGGGAACAAGAGTCCTGCTCTGCTGCTGGCTCATTTTGTGACAGTGGACAACTTCTAAGAGAGAGCTCTGGGAAGAAAAAGGAGGTGGCATAGGTTGGAACTTAGGGAGGCTGGAACTACATACTCTTTAAGGTCCTTTCTGACCTGACCCATTCTAAGATTCTATGATAGGTAAGCACCACAAGATCCCCAGTTTCTTAGGAGGTCGATATGCTTTAGTTCAACAACTGCTTTTATGTATTTGACCTCTGCCTGCATTTATGGCACAGAAGATGTTCTCTTCTGGGTATCCCCTGCTCAAATAGACTTGTCCTGTTAACACTTTGATTGCAGTTGTGGGGGTTTTTTTGCCATGTTTGCTTTCCATGTTTTGCCACAATCATTACAATAATAAAGATTTCATATTCCACTATCTTCTCGAAAAAAGGTAAAATAATGTATAGGTCAAGGATGAATGTCCAAAGACTATAGCAATTAATTAATGGGAAGTTTACTTCATATCTGATAATAATGATGCGCTAGAAATTACTCCATCATCTGTCACTTCAGGTGTTCCTGATAAATACCTTAATGCAGGCAATTTTTATGTCTTCCATTTTACATCTGTCATTCAGGACCTATTTAGAGTTTGTGAAATATTAAATAATTGTCTGCATAACTGTTGCGCCTATTTTTTTTCCCAGAAGAGATGTCACAGCCCTGCCCAAACTAAAACACGCCTGTGCTTTCACACATGTAAGAGTCAACTACCAATGGTGAAAAGTATAGAAAGAGAGAAGAAAAAAAAAAGCAGGTCACTAAAATTCATGGTTCAATCTTTATTATTATTATTACTCAAACCATTTGTGGCTACTGCACAAGGTGATAAATGGAATTTGGTTTTTTTGGAACTAAAATGTTGAGAAGACTGCTCAAAGTCAACTGCACTGTCCAGATAGTTTTTTTGATCTCTGAACATCCTTGGCCCGCATTTCAGTTGTGTTTTCTGCACATTTTCCAGTATTGCAATGGGGTCAAGATTCCATCCTTCCTCTCTCAATGGTTCAAAATCAGTAAGAAAATCTAGGGGCCAAAGGAAAACAAAATCCTTTTGCAGTAAAATTAGGTTGACTAGAAATGTGAATTTAAGTAAGGACTAGAGTCTATCTCTGTAGCATACTTTGAAGTGATTGGCTTTTGTATATGGTAAAACTCAGAAGGCTTTTTGAGTAAAATTTGTAAATTTTACAAAAAGTTGCTATTGTAGAAGTTTGGACTGATTACTCCAAGCAATAGAGGACTGAGTAGTCAAGGAGACAGTATACACTAGTCCTATGCAGATGTAGCTTTTCTCCCTAGTTGCACTTTGCAGTGGGTCTAGAGCCTCAACCTTGTGCCATATTTCTAGTAAGTAGAAAGGAAGTTTATCCATAACTTCACAGGACAAAATGATAACAAAAACATTGCAATACAATGGAGTTATTTCAAAATACTGCTTCTCTCAGTATTGGGTGGTTCCTTGATAGACCATAAATATAAATATTCAAGAAAAAGCACTGTCAACAAAGGAACATCCTATCTTATGCCCTGAGAGTGATTTAAAGGAAGCAATTTTATTAATAGGATTCTATCAGTAGCCTATACAAGGTCTTACTACTGCCTTCAGATGACATTCTGACATCATAAACACAATATATTATTAATTATAATTTGCTTTTATCATCCAGGTGTCCCACTTCAGATCAGGGACCTTTCCTCTAGGCACTGTAAAAATTCATTAGAAATGTGTCTGGAGAGATTAAGATGAGTATCTGGCTACATCTTGGCCTTGATTGCAAAAGAGCACACTGTCAAGCATCTTAATAACATATTTACTGATGTTCAATTAGATGCTAGAGAACAAAATTGATCACCATGCTTAAAAATATTTGCTGCTGCCTTATAGCAGTGAAAAATGTTATCATCCATCATGCATATGGCAGAACACCAGTTCCTGCAATCACCCCCCATGCCTTGTGGAGGAGCTGCTAAGTGGATCCAGCCCTGTTTCCTACTTGCCTTCAGTTTTCCATGTGTACCTGAGCAGCAGGGACAGGGAAGGCTGTGGAAGTCTGAGTACAAAAGCCCTCTGCAAAGACTATGCCCTTCCTGTCCATCTTTGGTTAATGGATGCAGAGCTTTTTAACTAGTTCTAGCAAGACAAGCTCCATCTTGTCCTGTACAGCTTTCTTCGCGGGACTGTGTTTCACATTTTCTGAGCACAAACAATCTGAATCACAATGATATTGCAGATGCGATTCATTCTGGAATCCAGACACTGGAAATCCCACGTATGCGCTTGCTGTAACCTACACGTTTGCTTCTTTCCCAGCTACATCCCTGCAGTGCCCCCCTGGGTCAGCTCGGGACCTTTGCAGACCCTCATATCTAACTCGTAAGCTCCCACCTCCAGCTGAAACTCCTGCTAGTTCCTTAGCATGCAGACATGGATTTAATTACATCTTTACTTTCTTTATTCATGCAACGGACACAGTCATTCATTTCCACTGCAACAGCCTAGTCCGCTCCTGTACCAACAGAGGCTCCCTGCTCTTGCCTTGTTATCAGATTTCACCAGTACAGCTAATACATGGGTAGTGTTGTAGGTACAGGGTTATTAATGAAAATATTAAATAACCCTGATGTCTGAGTTATTCCTGGTTGCCTCATCTAGGACACCATGTCAACAGAGTCTGCCATCACATCTCTTTTGCCCAGTGTTTGGTGTGTTTTAGTGTTACAACCCTGGTCACAATGCTCTCTGTTGCTTATCAATGATTTTTAGCATGGCATTGAACAACTTGTTTACTATTACTAATAGATTTGATCTAGGAAGATAAAAGAGGGGAAGAGAGGTGCAAATGAAGGTAAAAGTGTAATCAGACTGTTCAAAAAAAAAACTTTCATCACCCCTTAGCATGTTTCCAGCAGTGCCACAGCTCTCCTCTTACACTGTTTCTTTTCCTTTTGGCTTTTCTGAAGGTGGGGGAGAAGCCTGTGAAGCCTTTAGTACAGCAGGGTTTGTTTGTTTGTCTGATATTGGCTTTCTAGCTTTGATTTTGCAATGTTTTTTAAACACGTGCATTGTCATGCATTTATGCTAAAGGCAGCCCAGCCAAAGAAGCATGTGCAAGACTTGGAAAGTGGTAGAAAAGTTTTACACAGCACTATAATAATGGGATTTTTTTTATTTTGTTCCTCATCCCTTTCTTTGTAATACCTGATGTTTTGCTTGCTTTTTGAACCACTGCCAAGCAGTGCATTGATGTTTTCGTGGAAGCATTTATTAGAGCCCCACGATGCTGCTCCAGAGGGGTAGCAGCCAGCTGAGACACTGTCATTCCCCCCCTGTGCTTCACAGGGCAATTATCTACAAGGAGGTTCATCTGCTGTTTTGTTGCTCAGTTATTCAGCTTCACAGTGTCTTCCCTCACCCTGCCTTCGTGTTCCCAGTAATCTCTGCAACTTTAATTCATGACCCTTCACAGAACATTTTTGAGCATGCTTCCTCTCTTTTCATGTGATGTTTGTCCACGTGAGAAGCTGCCTCTTTGCCCATGCAGCTTAACTTTCTTGAAAGCCTCTGGTAAAAGATGTCAAATGTCTTTTTTTTAATTCCTATTAAGTGTGTCGACCAGATCTCCCCTTTCCATACAGAGGGACTCAGGAGGCACTGCTTCCCTTTGCAAAAGCTGCCTTTTTCTTCCCCTACATCATGCTTACTTATCCATTTGTTCCCTAATCCTTTTCTCTAACTATAGTTCATCTGGCTTGGTCATCAGGCCTAATAGTCTGTTCTTACCTGTACAGAGCCATTGCTAAAAATTTCTCTAGAGCCACTGCTAAAAATTAATAACATGTGAGCCACTGAGTTTTTCCTCAAACTAATTTTTTTATACAGTTAATAGTGTTTTTACATATATAACCTGCCAGACACATATTCTTTTCTGATTTCTTCATTTGGGTATACCTTCAGTTTTTTAAAAGGATGCTTTTTAACTTGCAGCAACCTTAACCAAGTTGTTTAGCTATGTTCACACTCTTTTTAAGACTTTATAAAACCTCCACGATATGACCAGTCCTTGGCTGGACTAGAAGTGAAGTGTGAAAGTCTTGGAGGAGTAAATTGTGGGATCTAGGGGCTCTTATGTCTATGGTCTTCTCAACTACATGCTAAAGACTCCAAGAAAATCCATGTTTTACCACTATCTCTGTGAGCGAGCTTCTCCATTAATCCTTTAGGTGGAGGTAAAATGACAGAAATAATTAAGTTTTGTTCTGGCTTTCTTTATTTCAATGTGGCAAAACCTGGTGTTTGAATCCAGGCAGAAGAGCAGTCACCTCAAATAAGATTTTAAAAGTAATCAGAGTTTAAAAAGAAGAAAAATTGGGACTGCCCATCAAGAACTTGGATGGGAGAAAGCATGGGATGAAACTGGATAAACAGAAAATAAGAAAAACACTACAAAGCTTCCCTAAAAATAGATTTTGCAACACTAGCCAGACATTTACAAAAAAAACACCAAACCTTACTTTTCTACATCAAGGAAATGAGTCTACCTAATCTGACTGGGTTTCAGGAAAACATTTGTTAGTATGCTACTTGGAAAAAAAACCCTACAAAACAACCTGAGGAAGGCAGCAATTGCCAAATTAACTCTTAAAATTAATAAGAGCTTGCAAAGGGAAAGCCACAAGATAGAGGAAAGTTGATAGTGAACTTCCATAAAGAATGATCTCAGATAGATCTTACTAATTATTTTCACTGACTATCTTAACCTAGGAATGATAAACTGAGGACACAAAGCTGGGGTACTGCTTGCATGAAGTGAGGCAGGAATATTGTATAACAAAGGGCATGAAAGTCATTTTACCTGATGGGCTTGACTCAGCACCCTGGAATTCTGCATGTAACAAACCTAGGAAAAGTTCTTCAATATGGTATTTTCCCCATAAAGACAAACTAAGTGGTCAAGTTTCTTAGTTGTCCCACAGGCAGAGAAGCAAAATATATTAAACACAGGTGCTGCAACACAAATTTCATGCAGCAAGTTCCAAGGGAAGACAAGAAAAAAAAAGGAAAAAAAAAACCAACCCCCTCCCCCCCCCAAATCCAAAAAACTCAAGCCAAACCAAAACAGATTTTTGTGTGTTAAATTAGAGACACTAATAATGTTACTTAACTTCCAGAAACACAATAACCAAAATGCTCAAGATTCTTCTATTTAAAAAAAAAATTTCCTACTATTAGATGTTATTCAAGAGTGTCACACAACTCTTGTACATCTCGTTCCCCTCTCAATTTCACAGGCATCACCTGCAAACTGGAGATTAACCTACAGGATCAATAGAAACAATATAATGTGACACTAAGTCCATCTCCTCTGTTGTTCCTATAAAAATATTTCAGAATTTGGTCTCTTGCTCCCAGAGCTGTCAAATGAAGCCAGTGCAGGACACTGAGTCAGAAGTACTGTATGACTTCTGGAAGGCTTACCTGAAATAACACACTGCAATGTGCCTGAGGTAACATAACACTAGAGACAACTCTGTTTTGTGAGCTAAGCTACTTCACCTGTAACACCCCACACTGTATCATGTGCGTGTGCCAGCTCACGTCCATAGTCGTGCAAGGAGTAGAGATTCCTGGACAAATCTGGACATGTCAGGAAATTCAGAGGAAGCCCGTGGCTGGAACAAAAATGATGACATCCTTTTATAAAAAAGCCTTTTGACATCCTTGTCATGCAATACCATTACGATAGTGCGAAGGTCAAGGTCATAAACTAGGAATGAAGAAATTTTGCTATCATCATCCATAAGAAAAGGGTAAATTAGGTGTTTTGGTCAGTCTTCCAGGCTTTTGAGATGCTAACAGCAGGTAGCGTTAATATAAAAATTAATAAACAAAAATAAAAATATTAGTAATAGGAAGGTATTAATGCCACCATGAGAGGCCCTGGCAACACCTCCTCTGGAACACTGTGCCTACTTCTAACCTTGCAGGCTAAAAGAGATTTAAGGGAAGTGGAGTTTCAAAGGAGGGCTAGAAGAACAGTCAGGGAAAAGCACTGTTCTCTATGACAGGTATGGCATAGCTGGGTTGGCTGAACTGAGACGGTTTTGGCAGTAAGCTATGAAAGCTCAGTGGGGAGACAGACTGGACTTTATACTGGGTCAGATAAATGCTCTTTAAACTGAAATCAAAGACCTTGTAGAGGTTCGAGAGGTTCGGCTGGTCATGATACACATTATCTGAAATCTTTACCCACGCAGAAGAACAGAAAACCAGCTGATGGTAGGGGTAGCTTCAAGATGGAGCCTGATGTCTCTGCATGTTAAGTTGAAGAGTGCAACATGGCTGCCTGCGACAGAGAGGACCAGGCCCGACAGCAGGGGAGGTCTTCTCCAGCCCTGCCCACGTCGAGGACAGAGCTGACTGTGAAAGCTCTGATTTTCAAAACACGTATGAGATTTGCACATTTGTCACCAGCCAGTTTATCACCACCCGCTATCTTATATTCAATAGTGTTACCCAAGAGTGTAAATTAATGTGGAGTGCAATCCTCCTAACTATTACAGTTGGGGAACAAATGGGGCTATGCATATGCAAGTGTCTAATTAGTCACCTTGTGGTTGCCCGTCTGTGGAAATACCCTGTTTGACTATGAAATCATACTGCCTGTTTTTGCTTATACAACGATGTGTGTTGCTGTGACTCTTGCATAAGGAGAATTAGTCCTTCTGTTTTAATAATACTGCACCATTCTGCTCAATTCTGAGCCCTTAATCTTGCATCACAGTGAAACACTGTAGTAGCAACACATAATTGTCTATTTTTCCAATTTTCCATTTTGTAAAATGCTAGTTCCTGACCTCTGCTGAATGTGTACAGTGGCCTACCTTGACACAGTACTGGATTAATCTTAACTGAAAAGAGTCCCAGTGTAGCTGTAATAGAAAAAAAGAATATGACTTCACCTTCTCACGAATTTCAGGTTTTGGTCTCCTTTTCTTAGAAGAATGCTATCGTCTCACTATGACACATGTGTAGTTTCACAAGCTCTGTTTGTTTTTAGACTCAGATGACTCGCCCTTATGAGCTCCTTCTATTTCCTTCAGTTTTGGTGGGGTCCCAAGTGCCTCCTTAGCAGTATTGCAAAAGGAAATCCCCATGAACCACATAAATCCCTGAGAAAGCTGAGGGCAAAACTGAGCAGATCTCTGCTCTGGCAGGCAGTGTCCTCCCCTTGCACAGCACTACCACGGGTGTCAATGGCAGCACTGCAAAGAGAGCAAGAACAGCACAGCACCCTGCAGGTTTCGCTCTCTCTCTGTGGCTGAAAGGACACTGGCACCCAGAGCACTTTTCCTGTATTTGCTCCATGTTTAAGGGAGCCTGTTGCTGGGATTTCCAGGGCAACATCATCACTGTGGCCCTTCTGTAATTTACAGAGAATGGCAGATGACACGGAAATGAAGTTTGGACGACTGGGAACGATACAGGGTCATGCTCTCTGAGGCTGGCAAGATACTTGCCTTTCTGCTCACTTTGTAGGGCTACTGGCTCATTTCTGAATTATCACTACTTCCTTTAGATGAGCGTCAGCAAAGGACAGATAAAAAATGTGTTTTTAAAAATACACGGACCTTTTTTCCAGAATACACTAATTCCTTATCTTATTGCTTATACATAGCAATTCAGATTCCTCCTAATTACTAATTAATTTTATGGTTATTTTTACCTCCTTCCCCCTCTCCCAACGCACAGAAATTTATATACTTATGTACATGCACATACGCATACCTCATCAAAATTATTTCAGCATAAGTAGGAATACCACAAACCAAAAGTTTGGCATCCCTGCTACAGTGAAAGATGACTGCCACCTATGGGTAAGAGCTCATGTTAGCATATTTAGATAAAATTTTAATATTATTCTTTTTAGTGAATTCAATTTGTAATTATCTAGCAGGACAGAGTTTTGATTCATTAGCTATATATTTTTCAATAACAATCACTACTCATCCTCTCAAAGTTGGGTATTGAACCAACTCCCTGAGGAAAGAACATCAGCTTTGCAATGAATAAAAAAATGGGTACGACATTCTTATTTTTATTATTCTGAATAAAGGAAGTATAGAAGCACCCTAATTTCCCACGCAAAGAAAAAAGACTCACTGCTACACAGCTAGATACAGCATATTAGATAATGTTGTATTTAATAACTACTGTAATTTTAAAGTTTAGCCATCTCAAGGTTTTAATATTTTGCTTGCTGCTTTCTTTTACTAAATACATACAAATAGCTTAGCTGTGCAGTCCAGGAAAATGTGTATATAATCAGTATGTCATAGTAATTTTCCTCTCAAAATTTTTCATTTTTCTTAGTAAAATGAAAGCTAAGTAGGGGAAGGGAAGCAGTAGAAAAATGTATGGCTCGATTATGTAAGCCTTGATTTTTCTGATAATCAGTCTACGCAGCATTTACCTAGAAAGCTCAAAAGAAAATACAGACTGGAAAGCCAAACTTATTGTATCAAAAATACTTTTTTCCAATTCAGCTTTCAGGTACTTAAAAGCAAACAGTCTGACAATTCTGTATATCCGACTAACAAAGAGAAAAATGTTTGATTATGGCTGCTATATTATAATAAGCTGCATTAAAAAGGACATCACAACCTATTTCTCATAAATACCATACGTAAAAATAGCTGGAAGTCTAGCAAATTAATGCATGTATTTCAGTTTGGGAAAAAATCACTTTGCTCTGGTAAACAGAAGCTAATTGTAGTTACTATATTTCTCTCTTTTGGGGCCGAGGCATAGTATTTCTGAAAGAAGAGCGATGGAACTTAACAAAAGAGAAAATTATATTAAAAGATATAGCAACTAATACAAACTAAGAATAAGTCCTTTTTTTTTTTTTTTTTAAATCTCTCTTTTAAAGTATTCTTAGTCGTGGGCCTTCTCATTCGTATTCTGCTTTACTAAATATTATAATCGGCCTATCTAAAAAACTGAAATCAATATAACACGAGTGCATACCTCATGCATTTTCACTAAGTTTTTATTACTACACCTATGTTGTAAACTTACAAAATACTCTAAAAGCGGTCAGTAAATGTTGCTCAAATATCTGAGGTTCACACATCAACATTTCATGCCTGTTTTCCGACGGCATCAGAACCCTTTATAATCTACGTAATTCGGACACTTGTGGTAAAAATCTTTGTGCTTCATAGAGAAAACCATCTCGTAGGTAAAGGAACCACTTCACAGAAATACATTAGTGATGTATTTTCCTGACGTATTTTAGACACTGCAAAAACCAGCATTCTCCAATTTACTTCCTTGTGTCCACTTTGGCTATCAAATCAAACTGTCAACTGTCCAGTAACGTTTCCCTGTATTTTCAAACCACAGTTTAAACTTAAACAATTTAGTCTCCTTGGATGGGAACTTCATGTCAGACAGAAATTATTCTTTATCATCTTTGACGAATCCAGCTTAAAATAAAATACCAGAACTGCATGAACATCTGTGACAAATTACTTGTCTCAGTCATTCTGCTCTTTCTTATTTAATCTCCCACAGAAGTATAATTTTGTAGGTATACTATTTTACAGTGCAGACCTCCTCCCACAAACCTACTGCTTGCAAAGGGAATTAAAAAAAAATATTTTCCATGTGTCATAACAAGATCTGAACAGAATATAGTTGAACCTTTTAAAATTACTACAAGTAGGGAAATGGAAATAAACAAATAATCTAGTACCTCAAATTTACAAGAGCAACAAAAAGATACAAAAAAATTTAGAAATGCAATAGAGGGTTGTTAAATTAATAGATCGAATATGAAACAAACCCTCCTTTCCTGGTGACACATCACTGAGTTGCTACTTGTACACTTCTACAAGTATAAACAGAGAGCAAAAATGCTCTATATATAGTCAGTATGACAAATTTTGAGATACTCCTATTTCAATATTTCCTATTTCAATTTAAAACTGTGGCCTGACAACAGGACAGGGTACTCAAAAAGATCTACATGATGCTGGAAAACCCAGACAAGTTTCTCATGATTTTTTCGTCATCAATGATATCTGCGTTTCATAGAGCAAAAAAACCCCCACAAGCCAGGCAGTGTTCCTAATTCTCTGAAGTGGTTATTGTTAATTTTACATCTTTACAAAATGACAAGTAAAATTCTACTTCCCAAGCAAAGAAATACAGAACGTCATATCATAGCTTTAAAAAATTATTCTTCCTATTCTATATAGATGTCTCCTCAATTTTACTTGAATGCTGCTTATAACACAGATTTTACTTTCAATAATAGTACTTAATGCCCATATGGATTTTTTGTTACCTAATAGCTTTGCTAGATTGGTCATGGATTTTTTACTGTGCTATGTATTTTTTCAGAACTTAGTTATATGCCTGCATTTTCCAACAGACGTTCAAAATATTACTGCATTCTGGTCTATTCCACTGTGTTTTGACACTGAAGTGCATTCAGATTCTCATAATACAAAATGCTTATAGATGCACCTAAACAAAAAAAAAAACAGATTACCTTGTGATATACTAGAATGAATGGGACTTTCTTCTAATGGGGGAAAACCTGTTTCTTCATAATAATTTAATTTAAAGCTGGGAAAGGGAGCAACGCACCTGGAACCAACTGACTGTAGATTCTAGAAATGCAAGGAGCTTCGCAAAAAGTCTGCAGTTACCTTGTTTTTTAAGTAACTATGCAGAGCTGACAGCTATTAGCAGTAGCAAGGACTTGCATAACAAGGACTTGAAGGAAGGCTTAGTACTATCCATGCCGGAGTGATTTAAAGAGAATGAAGGCACGTATTTCTTTATGATGCATTATGTAACAACACAGAGGGCACTCTGAGGCATTCAAAAAAATACAGGACCCATATTTGATCTTTTAGTTGTTATTTATCACACAAATATTTAATAGTTCTTACAGCGTAAGTCTTATGAAACACCTAGCATAGGAATGTTATCCGGTACAAATTAGTTTGAAATGTTTTAGACAACATATTTTATGTTTTGTACATCTTTAGGAAAATATAATAGGTCCTATAATTCCTTTGCTTCACACTTTCGCAACACATGCAATCTCAGATAAAATAAAATTGTCAAAATCAGTGATAGCTGGACCTTCTGGTTCACATTAGTGTGCAGAGAAAACTGCTGTTGAGCTGACACATTGATAGATTACAAGTTCTGCTGAAGAATAGCTAAAAACGGTGATTCAATCTTGTCGCTACTATATAAGAAGAATAACAGAAGTGGAGATGGTACTCATGATATCATGTCTTTTATCAAAACCCTAAAGGGTTCTGGTGCATTGAACACATTCTCTTCCTGAGAGCTCCTGGCTCTGAAAAATAGCTGTGTAAGAAAATGAAACTAAATTGGCCTATTAAAAAAAAACCCCAGATCCTTTGTACCTTAAATTTATTTAAACATTAATATAAAAGAGCAGATTGTTAAAAGACTGTTTGGGAGGAAGGGGGGGGAGATGTCCTCTCTCTCTTTCTCTACTTTTTTTTTTTTTTTACAGTAGAGATGCTGGTCTTGTAATGACGAAATGGAGAGCTAGGAGGATTATGAAACACAAGTAACATGAAGGGCAAATCTGACTGAAAGAGAGGTAGAATATTATTCTAATTATTTAAAACTTAGCTGGGTTAGTTCCTTCAATAACTTATATCAATACAGCTTCCCTGAAATCAGTAAGGTGATACAGATGCATCCAAGACATACCTAACATGTAAAATAATGCGAATCATCATCTTCTGTTAGGACACTAAACACACATGTGTATAATCATCTTTTCTAAACAGCTCCCTAATCTTTAGATATGAAAAAGAGAACTTTTAAAAGAGGCACCTTAAGTACTTCTGCTATTCTACCCCTGGTCGTCCGTTGAGTGGTCATTTATGCTGAAGTGAAGTTAGGTTTAAACAGTGACTTCTGTCCCTCAGTGCTCCATACTTCCCTGAGCTGCTGCAAATCACCATGGAAGGCTCAAGATGGAGGGAACAGGGCCTTGGTGGCTTGTGCCTTCCTCCCTCAAACATCACCAAATGCTCCCGGCGCTTACTTCGGATGCATCCAAGGAGTTCTGCAACAACAGGAGGGAAAACAAGGCTTCACAGTCCTCATCCTTCACTGAGAGGAATAACAGGTAAGGAGAAGGAGGAAACAGAAACATGGGGGAGAACGGGAGGAATGATTTCCTATTAGAGACTCCTCTTTCCCAAAGGGAAAGAAACCTTCACACAAACTTCACCACATTGCAAAGATGTAGACAGGCAGGCACCTCAGATTTCTCATAACTCAGTGGGTTTGTTTCAGGGAAAGATTCAGCATTCATTTGATTTTTATTATTACCAGGGCCTCTACAGTAAGTATTTGCAGCTTCTCCTGCAATAATTAATGTTTCGTGTTGCACAGGAAATTCTTTTCTGATAAAAACATGCTCTCCAACAAAACTGTGACTTAAGCTGTGCTCTTAATTTGAGGATGAATGGGGAAGAAAAGCAGCAAGGCAGAAAGTTCATCGCTCTGCTCTAAAATGTGGGAATAAACAGAAACTGCTACTAAATAAAAAAAATGCCTCAACCCCAGTTCTGTGTTTTGCCTATAGTTCTTACACACACATTTGCCTTTTGAGTATGCAGGCCGACATCTTTAGGATATTCCGGCAATGTATTAACACATTGTGGTTACGGGAAAGAAACAAGTCAGAAATATTTGGAGGGTGTGAAGCAATAAATAGTAATCAAACAGAAATGTTTTACACAATGCTATTAGTGGCTTGACAGCAAAGTACATTTCTACATTCTCCTTTCAAGCTTGTAAGCTTGGTAACAAGTGAAATGGGTTAAATTTTCTGAGTTTGGAATGCAATTGATTTATGTTTCTTCCACAAGCTACGCAGCTCTTAAATGTACGAGCTCTTGCGGCTGAAAGTCTGCTTTTAGGACAGGCCCTGCAGTGACAGGCTGCGGCATGGCAGGGAGAGACCAGGTAATTCTGGCGGGGCAGCGGTTGGTGATGCAGGACCCAGCAGGTATCCAGCCATCCAGCCCGCCTTACGTAAGGACTTCATTTTCGTTAGGCTACATCTCGCCGCCACGCGAGGCACAGGAGAAGAGGCTATTCCATCTCCCCGTGCAGCCCAGTCCCTTGTGCCAGGCCCAACATCCGCATCCTCGCATTTTTTAATTATTTTTTTTTCCTCTCCAAACAGCACATCTACACAGTGGCGTTTACCTATTCGCTCGCGCCGTGGCTGCCACGCAACCTATCTGGGCGCCCGGCTGGCACAGCCCACGTTCACCGCAGCGATGCCGAAGAGGAAACCCCCGGTGCCCCTTCGGGCGAGGGGCGCGCTGCGGGCCGGCTCCGGGCAGGCAGCTCTCCCTCCTCGGCGGTGGCGGAGGCGGCGGCGGGAATGCTCCGCTCTGCGGCCAGCGGTGGGCAGCGTCCATTGCAGCTCGACGGGTCCGAGTCCGGAGTCCAGGGGCTCCGGCAGCCAGCGGAGGCACCTGGACCCCGCTCCCCTACACATCGCCGGCCAGGTGCGTTTATTTCTCATCCCGTCCGCTTCCCACAAATCCACCGTCTGCGGCTACCGAGCCCCAAGAACAGCCCGGCCAGCCCACGAGTCACCACCGATAGCTCTCCCCTCTCTCTCTCTCTCTTTTCAAGCTCTCCCCGTGAAAGAAGCAGCGCGGCGGGGCCGCTCGTCCTGTATTTCACCGCCCCGGAGACGCCGCCGCCGGAGCGGTTAAAACAAAGCGGAGAACCGCCACTTTCCACACTCTTCCCTTCCCGCACCGAGTACCGCGGCTGGCTACGAGAGTTCGCCTAGCAGGGATGAAAAACAAGGGGGGGGGTAAGGAAAGAGAACCCACCCACCCCCCCGGCAGCCCCCCGGCTGATCCCCGTGCCCGGCGCTCCCCGGCGCACCTGACAGCCCGCCGCGCCGCGCTGTATTTCCCTCCCTTAGCGACAGGGGAGGGGCGCGGTGGCCGCAGCCCCTCCATTGGCGGACGGGAGCGGCGCGATGCGGCCATTGGCTGCGGCGGCGGCCAATGGGACGCGCTGTATCCGGGATGCAGGAGGATGCGGAGCTATTTAAATCCTGCCCGGTGATGTCAGCGCGGGGGGAGCAGCGGGAGCGAACGGCCAGGGGGGAGCGATGGGGCGGGAGAGCCTGTCAGGCCGAGTTAGGTACAGGGCAGCCTCCGCGGGGAAGTGTGCAGGAGTGGCCCGGCGCACCTGCCGAGCCGTCCCCGCCTTACGCGACCCGGCAGCACCCCGTCCCTTTCCCCGTTTAACTTGTCCTGGTGGCGACCCTGGAAGAAGCGGGTTAATTTCGGGGTGTTGGCAAGGGGCGGGCTGGGTGCGCTCGCTATTTGTGTGAGTGGCGCGCTAAGCCCGGTCTTGCAGAGAGGCCGAAAGGGCAGCCTCTCTGCGTTAAAAACGCTTCTGCAACTGTTCAGAGGGAGCTGGGGATATTTAACCTGGAGAACAGGAGGCTCCGGGGTGTCCTCATCACTCCCTACAACACCCTGAAAGGAAGCTGTAGCCGCGTGGGGGTTGTGCTCTTCTCCAAGGCAACCAGTGAACAGGACGAAAGGATATAGTCTTAAACTGCACCAAAGGAGGTTCAGGTTGGACAACAGGAGGAACTTTCACAGAGAGGGTGATTAGACATTGGAATAGATTGTGCAGAGGTGGTGGAGTCACTGTCCTCAAAAGTATTTAAAAAAAGACTGGACATAGCAGTGCCATGGTCTAGTTGACATGGTGGTGTTAGGCCATAGGTTGGACTCAATGATCTCAGGGGTTTAGCAACCTAATTGATTCTGTGAATTTCATCCCTTGAAGGCATACAACTTGCCCCTTTGTGTCCCAGGGTCGCCAGAGATTGACTCAGGTTTTGATCTTGAGTGACTGCCACTGGTGGGAAGTCCCGAACTAGTTTAAAGTTGTGTGTGTTTGGACCATGAAATGCACCAACAGTAGCTGTAGTCACCTGGCTAATTTTCCTCTTCCATTTCTAACTCTAGTCATGGCAGGTCCTATTCTGTTTAGATACTAAAACCTAATAGATGCTTTTCACCAGAAGTGTTCTGTTTCTATTGTTTTCCCAGCACAGCAATCACACACACTGCCAAAATGGTGCTAGATTACAACAGAAGAAGATAAGCAAGGCCAAGATCCAAATGCACAGGTCTGTCTTGGCAGAAAATGTAAACTGTGCTGTGCTTTAGTATGCTGGAGACCTGTCCTGGGGCTCATCTGGTAGTCTAATAAAGATTGAAAAGTGGGATTAAAGTCGAGTTGTTTGACTTGAGCCATGTAATCATCCTGCCTACGATCTGATGCCAGTACCCTGATGGTTGCACAGTTCGTTCCCTATCACGTGATCCAAACTGATCCATGATGTGACCAAAATGCAGGCATCTTCCTTTACACAAAGGTGTGTCACTCATGATGGGAACACACATAAACATAGGTAACAGGCAGTAAGGTTTTCTTAGTTTGCAGATGGATATATGCTGTGACCACAGATTTTTTTTTGCCTATATAACTACAGGCATTTTGGTTGTCCAAAGATGAGTGTTCAGCTATGAGACTGCAGAAGGATATACGGTGTGGTGACATATGGAACTGATTCCCTAAAAGAAATTCTATGGTGTGGTAAGCCAGCTACACAGGAGATCACTGAGCTGAACATTGTTGGTGCCAGAGAAGATTTATGATGAGGAAATTGGGACCAGAAACCAGGAGCAAAAAGGTAGCTGACAACCAGAGGACTGAACAGCCTCCCAAACAGGACAGTGGGAGCAAACAGCCAGCGTTGTTTCATGATGGAGCTTTATAAATTCAGAGTTGTGATTGGTATGACAGGTCAGGTTTGACCTAGGACTTGACAGTTAAAGTGGGGAGTTGGTACCTCAAGGAAGGATGAAAAGCCCTTACTGTTAGATGTGAAGAAGCTGTCATTGAAACCATGTTTCTTTGCTGTGGCAGGATATGGCAACAGAGGTACAGGACAGTAGGAGAAGGCTGATCATGGACATGGCTTCTGCAGGTGTAGGGGGTGGCATATCATAACATGGGATCCTCAAGATGAATCTGATTTTCTTTTAAGGACATTCTTCCACTGAAAGTCAGATGGAAGAATGCGAGAACCCCTTTCAGGAACTGACTCCCTGTGCCTTTTCAGTCCCCTTGGCACTTTCTCATTTTCCCTATTTGGAAAGCTGCTTGGAATAAAGATTAACTCACTACATTGTGTGTTGTTTATGTCTTGTATTTGTCTGTCAATGCTACATTCTGATTTTCTGTGACCTATTGGCAAGGCTCAGGAATTACATTTTTTGTTGTTTTGGTTGAACTTTTTCCCCTATGGTTCCTGTTTCTGTTATTTCCAGGGTGACTTAGAGAAGTGTTGCCTTCCTCTAAAATACCAGATTAGCATTAGTGAGAGATGAAAAACTAGGCAGTGGTGTTCAGGGGCGTCCTGCTCCTAACTCGTGTATCTTGCTCAATTGCTTGGAACTAATGGTCATATTTGACCTCAAGAAGAAATTTTTCTCTAATGTGGGCTGTTGCATTTGGGGGAAGACAGAGATGTGGGAGGCATTCACCCCCCTTGGCAAGATGGAACGTGGTTCAGTTTGTAAAATGAATTTGAGTGTTTTGGGGACAGGAACTGCTGGACTGGACAAAGCCCGTGCCCTGGGGCAGTACAAACTTTAAGTTGGTTGCGGGGGGAGAGGGTGTTAATATATGTGAGTGGAAGATACAGAGATCTTTCTGGACTTCACAGCTATGGCATAAATTTACTGGAACAGAAAGAAATGTGAAGAGTTCATCTGGTCCATCCCATGATTTTACTACCATAAAGCAGGATCCAGTCTCCCCATCTCTGTCCTGGTAAATATCCAAATTATGCAAATAAGGGATGAAATTTTATAACCTCCCCAGGCATTTCTTTGAGTGCTCTGCTTTCCTTCGCTTAGGACAGTTTTCCATTGCCTTCAATTAGAAACTCCTTATGTGCAGTTTAACCCCATTACTGCTTGCCCTATCCATATAGAGAACAGGTGGTTCCCTCCCTTTTCACCATAGAATTTACATAATTTGAAGACTATCATCATGTGTACCTTCAGTCTTCTCTTTTCTTTTTCTTTTTTTTTTTTTTAAGGCTATCTGAACTTGTAATCATTCAATTTTTGAGCATCAGTAGTTTTCTTCTAATTCTCTTCATATGACCATGGGAGATTGCAGTCCCTGACCCCTCCTCACTGAGTCCTACACATCTGCTTAAGAAAGGTCTGGAGAAACAAGGGCAATAGCATTTCCTCATAGTCTTATTTTTTTCTCCTAAACAACTATGGGGAATGAACAAAATTAATGGCAGGTGAAATTTGCAGCCCCTGGGAAAGGAGGGTACGCTGCAGAGGAAGACAGATGGATGGTGCTGAAGTGGTGACATAGCTCTAAAGAGAAAGATAGGGACAGCTGTGTGCAGCTCCATTGAAAAAGAAAAAAAAAAAAAAAGAAAAACTTCCAAATTTTAGAATGTTTAAGGAAAGAGGATGCTGAATGATGAGAAATAAAATATTACTGTATATGGAAATTATGATGTGTTGCATCATGTCAGCTTCGGAGTTTTACAGGGCGTACAAAGATAACTGTTAAAGCTGGGTAGACTGAGGCACAGAGAAACTAGGAGACGTGAGTAACTGAAGCTCAGACAAGGCAGAACTCCTCTGGAAATCCCCTCCCAGTCTTGACACTGCTTCATCCTGGCCAATCTTTAGAAATCATTCATGCTTTGGACTAGTGATATGCAATACCATCATTTTTTCTTGTTAAGAACACATTTTGCAGAATGGTCTATAACACAGTGTAGGATTCAGCTGAATTCAAGCTACAAGATGGGGTCACTGATTAAATCAGTCCTCTGATTTAAAATATCACTGATAAAAATCTTGTTTTACATATTCTGGTCAGGGCTAGTGAAGCTTTTCAATTTTTAAATGTGTTTTCTGTGGAAAATCCCTCTGTTAAATAATTAGCAAGTGCTCTGAGCATTACTGCATATTTTATATTTCATCTGCCTGAAGGAAATGGACGGTTCTGTTGCTATAGATTAACCACAATTTATTTTGTAATACTGTGACTGCTGGAAGAGACCAGTTTATTTCTTTTCTATATGATTATTTAAGGAATGGGGCTGGACAGAAGAAGGGTTTAACCATAACTTTTTTTCTATTCCCAGTCTGAGCAGACGTTCGAGTTCACAAAGAAAAAAATCTACACAAGCTGAAAATATGAAAACCAGAGACTGAGGGGTTCAACAGTACAAAGGATTTCAGGGCTGGATCTTATTTTCTTGGCAGACACTGGCTATGATTGTTTGTTTATTTTACCTTCAACATAGCCTTATTCCACACTTCAGAGTAATTTTTTTCTCAGGCAGCAATAAAAAAAAAAAAAAAATTATTGCTGCAGCTGCTGTTGCATGAATTAGCCTTAGGTACCAATGGACACTAATAGTGTTTAAAATAAAAAATTTGGCACAAAATTTCAGATTCAAGCTATTCATCACAGAAGTGGAGTTACAAATATTTTTTCCCATGGAATTAAGGAAAAGATCACCTTTTACTTAATTTCGATGATCAGATCTGTGTTCCTGAGGTTCTTTGAACAGTAGGTTATCTCAAAAGTGTGGCCCTGGCTCTGCTGTGAGCATTTCTGTACATCTCAGGGCTACACCAGCAGGCCTCAGAAAGCAACAAAGCATGGTAACTGTCACAGTTGTTTTCCTAGAAAGTTGTTTTGTCCTGTCTTCAAGACAAACTTTGAATTCTGAGATGGTTTGGTATCCCTAGCACTTAAATCAGGAGCACCATTCCTGAAAGAAAAAAATTGCTTCCATCTTCATGTATGTTGGACCTAATAGCCCTCCCAGCAGTCTAGGGAGGCTTTAGTACACCGAAAGATGCAGACTTGGGCTCCTCAGCCTGAAGAAATTTCCCTAGATTACAGAATACAGATAAATGTTGATTAACCAAATGTGCCTACGACACAGGAAAGCTCTCTGAGAGTATAAACTAACTTCCTAGTTTCCTCCTCCGGTGTCGCACCAGTAGTTCAGATGCCTAAGCAGTCCTCTTCTTAACTTTACAACCCTTGCTCAGGCGTCCAACCCAGGTTGTTTTCTAAGCTATGTTATACAGAAAACTGCACATACTGCCTCTGCATGCACTGTGGCTCCATCATATATTTTGCTGACATCAGTTTCTTCTGCAGTGTTGCCTGGTTAGCACTTGCAACAAGCATCTTGTGAAGCCTTTAGAAAAGTCTCTTCCAGCTTGCCGGGGACACACACATAGGATGCTGATGACCACCAGGGAGTATAAAGAGGATGGTTGCAGTGTTACTTGGTGGTCTGTTAAGGGCCAGATTCCTAGTCAGGCCAATGAGGATTGAAGGGAAAAGAATGAAGGGCTGGAATAAAACTAATTCTCCATTCTGTCAATCAAACTGGGGAAATAAGAGTTTTCTTGCAGCCTTGCTGCAGCTTGTGAAGGCTCTTCCATCTCCAAAACACTGCTGAGACTGATGCCAATGAAAATAACAAGCAGAAACATTTTTAACATTTATGTCTTTAGATTTCAATTCAAGTATGGGGAACTCTTGTGTGCTGAAATGCAGGGAGTAGAACAGAACAGACCAATCTGTTTACTAAGACTGGAGGCATTATTTACCATCCTGGAGATTTAGTGGATTTTTTTTAACATTATTGATCAGTATTTCTAAAATGGTATTGATCTGTAGCTTTGCAGTTGTGATAAAGCTGAATGACTAGTATCTCGATACTTTGTTTGTCAGTAGCTTGGGACAACATATCAAAAGGCAAGGGACACCAAAGAAGGCTGTAAGAATGTTTTCAAAATAGCCTAAGGAGGAATTTTATGTAGTATTTCCTAGGTACAAGACTGCAAAATTTTACTTTGTTTTTTCATGAAACTTATCTATGCATACATAAAAAAGTCTGTTTTTTAAGTATTGGCTTGTTTGGGCTCTTAGATTTGAGATGAAGTATAGTGTGATGTGATACGATGTCAGTAGGCAATATTAATCTCTGCATAATTTTGTATGAAGGGCAGGGAACTTGAGTGGAATGTCCTTTTACAATCCTCTATAAAGCAGGGGGAAGCTTGTCAGCTGAATTGCCCAGTTTGCAGATTATTTTTGTTTTTAAAAGTTATCTGGCACATTTCAGTGTTGTCTTTCTTCTCCTCACAATCCCGAAAAACAGACTATTCAATAGCTAGCATAAAATTTAAGTCCAGAGATGACTCTTACAGTAAATACCACCATGACATTTAATATAAATTCTTGCCTAAAATATCTGCAATAAAGCTTACATCCTATAGATATGCATATGTATTGGTACTACAAGATGATCTAGGTGGGGATCCATATTCCAAAAAAGCAAGTCCATGTAAGCCACTCATCACCTCTTCATCAACTGAGCGTATGCAGACACCTACCATTTTTGTGACACTGTTTTAACCCTATGTGGAATGGCTTCATGAAGACAGTTGCATCTTTAGCATACAGGGAAGCTTACTGAGCTCAGTCAAGAATGCAAAACAGTAGAGATGGCTGTTGTCCACCTCTTTCCTAATGGCCAGCTTATTAGAGGATAGAAGACTTGCTGAGGAAATCAGACTTTCAGCACCCTCAGACAATAATTTCCACTTACTAGATGACAGATCTCACCTTAGTGGCATGAGTGGAATCATGACATATCCTCTTCCATGGTTTTCAGAGTTGATTCATACTCTCTACCACGCTCGCATGGGACTGTTTTCCTTCCTGTAACCACTTACAATGCTACAATCCTCTTGTTCCTCTGGAATTCGTGGTTTGTAGTAAGGAATGGGATAATTTCAACACAAGAGCTGAAATCGTGCCTGACTCCTAAGTAGATAGAGAAAAATATCTCTGGTGCTATTTCCTTAGGTTTTTAATTTCTAAGACAAAACCCGTACATCTTAGCTCTGATACACGTACTCTTTACCTCAACTTCTCTTGCATCCTTTGAATAATTATTCTGTTAGGAGATGTAAGTCATACAGTGCTTTCCAATTCATACATGCAACGTGCAGGAAAAGTGCATATCAAATTTAAGGACAAAAATGGAATCATCATCCATTCATGAGGCAACACTGGCAAGAAGGAGCACTCACAGCTTCTTGTCCTGAGCAATATGAACACCAAGCAGCTACTGGGTTAACTTGTCCTAACACAGAGCAGAAGCCCCTGGAGTGAATCCAGCATTACTTATCTAAGAACTGTGTTCGTGCGTTTGATTGGTGTCTTCTTTTGGTTTTGTTTTTCCAAGGGAATCATAACTCATTTGCACAATCCCTAAACCATAATGAATACACACACCAGGATTTATAGCAGATAAATTAAAGGAAATGTGCTCATGAGACAGCAAATCACACAGTAGTGGAAAGGATAAGGAGTACCCTTTTCACTCTGTCTGATAAGAATGATCACTTAGAGCAAGATCTAATTTTAATTTGTAAGTTATTCAAATACCTGCATCAAAAAAGAAAAACAAAGAGAAAACAGGTCAGTATGGGCAAACTGGTATCTTGCTTTTGTACGTTGCATTCAATACGTGGTAGGTAACATACAGCACCAAAGCACACAGCATTTATAAAGACATCATTAAAGAATGTGACAATCTAGGCTGCAGGAGACAGCAAGAAAAAACCTATTCCTGCTTAATCATTTGCCTGAATCTTACATGACTTTTTTCAGGGTAAGAAAAACAAGGACTGCTAAGCAAGTGGTAAGTCAGCTGCTGCTCAGAAAAAGGGGTGCAACTCTATGGCATTCTTAAAAACAGAGAGCCAAAAAGAAGTTGTGATCTACTGCAGAGAGCTGAGGGTGCGTGCTAGCCTTCAGATTAATTTAGGGAAATTTAATTTATCTGTAAATTAGCTATGATAAGATGTTGGAGAGAGATAACCGGGTTGTAGGTGTGGGTGAGAATAATATGCACAGCCAAACAAGCTGGTTAGGTATGTGGAGAAGTGTGTTGCTGGAAAATCCTGAGAGACACTTCATACTAGCTGCAGTATCATATATAAACTTGTGTCACAAGCTGTTGAACAGGCAGAATTCAAATGCTGAAGAGACTGAACTGCGGCAGAGTCTCTGGCTTTGTGTGATTGCCAAACAACACAGTGTGGAACACTTGGTAGCAACTTGACATCCACTTTCTGCTTGTTATAACAACATAGTGCTATTTCATGGCAATATTGAGGTTATTTGAAGGACTCTGGAGAAGGGAGCCTGAATGGCATATAGCACTGGAATGGCAACAGCAACTGCTGCAAGATGCAAGAGGATTTACAGAGGAGGAGAAGAGCAGAGGGCAATGGAGAGAAGCAGAAGTGAACAAGTATAGAATGCAAAGATAGAACAGAGGTGTACCACCATGGTATAGTTTAAGACCCTACCTAGGGATGCAAGGACCTGTGGGAAGCTGAAGGGTTTATCAGTATTCTTTGCTTAGCATGGCAGACCTGTTTATCTAATTATTTTATCTGTCATATTACTAGAATACAAGTAATGTGCAAGCTGTACTGCAAAGCAGAGACAAGCAATAAAGGCAGTTCAGCTGCTGGGATGTGCAGATGCTGATGCCTGATGTTCCTCATAATCTGGTATGTAACCAGCAGGAGAGGACAAAGTATGGTAAAGAAAGAGGGAGCCATAGTTCACCTGGTTTACAGCTCTAAAACAATAGTTTTTCTTGTATGGGAGTTAGTTTGGGTTAAAGCTCTTCAGACCTATTTGCCTGAGGCAAGCCTCCAGCCTGGAATTCTGTTAGGAATTTGCAGCCTAAAGCTCCTTGGCAGCATTTGCCATTTTTCAGCTTCTGTGGCAGTGGAGCAGGTTCCTGGGAATGGTAAGGGAAATCTCAGAAGATACTTGTGAGACACCTAGGAGATACATGTAGGGATGGGGAAGGAAACTGGGAGAAGCAGGGTGTCATGTGTCTGTGGCAGACCAGTCAAGGAGAGGGCAGCTGTACTCAGTCTGTTTCCCTTC
>WEIV01029014.1:374650-401539 GCA_013390005.1 Calyptomena viridis
GGGGTGGCTCCTCATGTTCTTGGGAGTTTGCAACTTTTTTCCAAAGCCCACAGCTATCTCCTCCTCACCTCATAGCTGACTTCCTCTATCAAGTCAATTCTGCTTAGGTAAAAACCCTCCTTGTGGCTTTGCTCTAATTATTCTCTGCTGAAAGAAAAGGTGGTTCCTGTTACAGAGCAAAGAGGGGGCAGAAGGTGAGCGAGGATTATTTAGGCCAGAACAGCAGGTTCTGTCTCCCAAGCCACAGGCAAAGTCCCTTACTGTCTTTAGGTGCCCCTACTGAGCTGACATCTCTTGAGTAGTCACACTGATATCAGAGGCTTGCAGGTCAATCTTCATTATGTTGCTACGTGGTTGTCAGGGATGCAGCTTTTGTTACATAAAGCAAAATCAGGCAAGTGTTATTAAGCAAACGTGATTGGTAGAAGTAGCAGAACTAACCTGATACAAGAATACTTGCCCAGTGACTCGTTACACCTGTCATCAAGCAATGCTTTAGAATGGACCGCCAACCAGTGAAGATCAGCCAATTTGAATAGCGCTTTCCATTTCATAAAACTCATCTACCTCAATCTGAAGGGCAGTAACAGAGCCCTTCATGGACATCTGAGACCATGCTCATGTAGCTGGAACCAGCACAATTAAGACTACTTCCCCTGATTACTGACAATCACTGGTCCTGTCAGCAATGAAAGGGGAAATAGAGATAGCCCTCTTCTGTAACTTTATAGTGTCCTTTGCATTATTAGTCACTCCTTCATTGAGGTAACGAATAGCCACACTCCTTCCCACACATCCAATTATTACATAATAATTAATGTGTGCATTTAGCCCACCCTGACCTAAACCACAAGATGCTGAAGTCTCTTGTGTCAGTTCAGGACTGCCTTGTAGGTTTCTAAACCAGGGTCAATTAATAGTAGGTAATTCTTGCATACTCTCCCCATGCTCCTCACCCAGTTTCTACTCTTCCCTTTTAAAGTCTGGTTCCTAGTGCAGTGATGGTCAGGAAGGAGTGGCTATTGGACACATCAGGATCATAGCTCAGTGGAAAGACAAGTGATGGACACACTAGCCTCTTTTGTCTCAACACCTTTGAGTGTATGTAGAGGTTAGATTTGTGCAGCTTTGCATCTAGTTTAAATGAGCAACACTCAGTTGCTAACCAAATGTGCATTAATGGAATAAAGCATTTTCCTCTTCATTCCTGATCTGTTTTCTATCCAAACTAAAATCTTGGCCAGTTGACCTATCCATATCATTGACAATGTCCTCTGTCTCCTACCATAAATAAACCAGAGCTGTGTGTTTCTTGCAAGTTATCCTGACTTAAATGACTGATCAGCTCGTCATTCATGTGTTACCTGTGGTCTTCTCAAGGTCCTCAAATCCATTCAGTGTGTAAAGCTGGATGATTCTTCCCCTAAGTTATCTCTAAACTAGTTCAGTCTTCTTGAACAATTGAAACTTATCTGGACTTTTCTTATCCCACAGCTTTACTAATGAAAGATCAGTTTCAGTGGTTGGAGAAGCTCTGTGCTCTCACCTGGTTTCCAAGAAAGCTGGTTCCTATCTTTGCTCAGACAATTCTTCCATTCTACTTTGTCTATCTGAGTTTCAACTTGTGCTTCAAAATGCTTTCTTCCTCACTATTCTTGAAGTCTGAATAGTCCTTTACAAAGATGCAAGGTAGGCCATTTTAAATGTTATCCTTCTTTCAGTGACTCTCCAAAACTATCTGCCAGATAGGCTTACTATGGCCGGAGTTTAGCTGCAGACATACTAGGATTTACCCTCACTATAGTAGCCATACCTTCATAAATACCATCTCTTTCTCTCTCTGCATCTACCTCTCTTTCTCTTAATAATTAAATTGCAAAATCTTTGTGACCAAGAATGTTGTCATATTGCTCTGTATTTAGAGTAATTTCTATTATTATTGGCTTATCATTCATGACTAGAATTCCTAGGTGTTACAGAAATACAGATTTTTTTTATTTTATTCATGTGTTCATTTAAAAATACTATGTGGTTTTAGGAGATTTTAGTGGAATATTCCTGAGAGGAAATGCAAAATGTCAGTGATTCAGGATTCTATCCACAAAATGGTTTCTCCATCACTCAAATTGCCATGGAGTCCTTCTTCTTACCTTGTTTGTAAAATGAATATTCAGCACTTTTAGTGTTTATCTGGACCTCCACTACAAGACCATAAACTGGATCAACCTCCACTGCAAGAATGCTGTGATATTAGGACAGAGCAGTTTCAAAACCTCAGCAACTGTATGTTCTTTTAGATACTTAAAGTAATAGATTTTCTAAGCTGTATAATCTCACCAGATTCTTAAAGGACACCATCTGTCTGTACCATCACAAAAGTCCAAGTATGCCCTCCCCCTCCGAAAAAAATGCAAGATGTTTTTGAATCATAACTGTTGAGTGTATTTTCACAATTTAAAAAAAAATTAACAATGTATTTGAAGATGAAAGAGCTTTAACAAAACTGAGAAAGTAGATTATGGTACTTTTCCTCCCTAGACCTGATAGGAACACGGAATTTGAGCAATGTTTGTCCTTTGTTTCTCCAACTCAGGAGCACCATTTTTCCTGCACCAGGGACAAAAATCATACTACAGATGTCTGGATGTACTGTGGGAACAACAGGGCAGGGTGCAGAAATTAAGTGTTTACTTCTGACTAAGTCCTACTCTATTTACTTCTTTCCCAAATTAAGAACATTACTAGTAGTAGATCTGATGAGCTTTCTCATGAACCTCCTTTCTACTGAACTATGACTTTCTTGTATCCTGCAAGCCCAAAGGACATAGCCCAAGTGTGGGCAGCTGTGCTCCATCGGGGCCTGGTTTACATTGACATCCCTAATAGAAGAGAAAAGAGTCCAGTGGGTAGAGGAATCAGAGGTTCCATTAAAGCTTTATTGCATGTTACTGCACATTTAAGATGATCTACAACACTCCATCATCTGGCTGAAGTATGCTACAGCCCACCTGTGTATGGGCTTGTTTTGTCAATGAAAACCCCTTTTATTCTTGTGTACTCCTATTATCTCCATCAAAGAAATTTTGTTAATATATCCAAAAGTGTTCCCTCTCTGCAAGCATCACTCACACTTCTATGTACATAATTTAGAAGTATAAATGTTTCCATAAGTGATTTAAAGGAAGGGTTTATATATATACACCTAGAAGAAGAAGAAATAAGAGATGAACTGATATTTACAGATAGTCCTGATGCAGAGCCCCTTTGTAGGCTGGTGAGAAGAGTAGTGTTTCTTTTCATAACTGAAATCAGAAAAACATTTACAAAGTAGAAAGAGACTTCTGTTTGAATGCCTATTCTCTGTATCCATACAACCTCTGAAAGCTCTACTAAGGTGAATTTCAGTTCACATTCTGGATTTCAGGAAAATGCAGAGAAAAAAAAATCCTATTCAAAATGTCTCATCAGATCTTGCTTGAATTGGTAGTTGAATGGGCAGAGTTCCCACTTTTCTCAGCCCTTGAATAAGTGTATTTCTTTTATACCCATGATGGCAAAAGGTGCTATTCTCTCTATCTCATGTTGCTGGTCAGAAAGCCTTTCAACATTCTCAGAGACCATCACTCCATCTCCTTTCTCAACAGTATCATTATATCTTATGCTGGCATGAGTTTTTGTGGAAATCCCTCATGCACATAAATGAATAAAACAATAATGACAACAAACTGCCTCAGGCTGAAGTATCAGGAGGCAGTTTCACAAATTAGCCTAGGCTGGTCTTAGTCCGTTTTGCAGCATCCTTCCCCTATGGCTCACACCTGTCAGCAGCAGAAGTGGTCCTACAGTTGCATACAGATGGATCGGCCATCCTATTTGGCAAAACCAGCTGATTTGGAGAGGGGACAGTGTTTCTTTTCCACTTAGGCAGGTCCCCTCCCTGACTACATAGCCCCATGAAAGCCAGTGCTGACACACAGCAGGGGGACAGCAGCAGGACATAAGGGCATGTGTCCCGAGGTTGCCCATATCTTTAGTAGCAATGTATATGACTTAAGTCGTTAAGATCCCTCACTAAAAAAGCTATTTAAACAGACTGACAAAAATGAATGGTGGAAATTTCCAGTACTTGACAGTATCTATTCTTGAATTCTAGCATTACTAAAATGTGAATTGCTGTGTTGCTTTTTGTGGTGTGCCACTTGAATTGGTGCGGGTAACAGAAGAATCAAAGATGAAGGGTTTGAGATATTTTTGGTAAGCATAAGCCAGTATATCTGATTTCTGTAACTAGAAAATACACTAAAACTGTAACCAAAACTAGAACTAGTGTGTACAGTAAGTGGCCAGAATAAGAAGAGTCAATATGGCTTTTTCGGGGGGAAGTTGTACTTCAAAAAGCTATCAGAGTTCTTTTTGATGAGTGTATGAAAGCAAATAAGAACCTGAGAGGGGTCTAGTTTAAAAAACTACGTTTCTGATGAGGCAGGAGACAAAATCTGTGGTTTAGTAACTGTTTAAAAGCTGTGCAGTGGATAAAAATACAAATGTTTTCACAACAAAAGATTTTTTACAATTTCACTATTATTGGTCTTTTATTACTAAGTGATAATGAAAATGTGAAGAATACGATACAGTGATGAGGTTTACTGATGACACTAAGTTCTTTGGGATACTAAAATCAAAAGGCAGCGGTAAAGTGTTGCAGAAGGACACCATGAACTGATGAATGAGAAAAAAAACTAAGAAAATTAAGTTAACTTAAACAAATCCTAACATTTCCATACAGACTAATGTTTTCTAAACATCACTACCATTCAAGAAAGAGGCCGTGGAATCATTTGACCAGTTTGATTAAAGTAGTCACAGTTCAAGGAAGGAAACTGAGATTACACAGGGTATATATACCAGGGAAACCTTGGTATAGTGTCACAGCAGTGTCTATCTCATATTTCTCTAGATTACAAGGAGGAGCAAGAGGAATGATCAAAATTATGAAACCTTTCCATTTAAGGAGATAGTAAATCAAAAGTAAACAGACCAAGATGTTGCTATTTGGAGAACGGGTAACTGAGGAAATACTATGGAAGAAATCTATAAAATGACGACTTGTATTAGGGCAGACTGAATGGGAGTCTGTACAATTCTTTTTTGGCAGGTTCAAAACACAAGGAAATAATTTTTCCCATAATGTAGAGTTGAATGTAGAATACACATATTTTTATGGTAATAAAGATAGGAATAGTTTAAAAAAGGAATCAGAGTAATCTTAGAGACAAGCCTATTATGTAGTGATCTAGAAAGAAATCTCCAGCTCGGAATTTTTGGGAGCTACTGGATATGCCCTGGAATGAATCAATCTGAATGTCTAATGAGCTTTTCATAAGCGCTCACAATAGGCCACTATGGGGAAGAGAGACCTGAGCTACAATGACCTTTGGTCTGTCCAAATACAGGCATTTTAACTTCTACTTTCCAAACAGAGTAAATGACTTTAATGAGGCTTCTAATATCAACCACATAATACGAAGTTAGCACAGGTAAGGGACATTTTAGGTATTACATCTAACTCCATATTGCCTTGATTAACAGCTATGAAGTGTCCAAAGGGCATTGTTCAGTGGTATTGGTCTTATGCCATGAATGCAACAAGTCTATATATGTGACCAGAGCTCTTTCTCATGGTAAACACCAAGCCATATGTTTTCATAAGGCTCTAATTTGGGGAAGAATTCATCTTTAGAAAGTTATTATGTTAGAGTGTCCTAGTTATGTCAAAGTATAGAGCTGGGGGCTTCTTCATTTATACAAATATTGCTAAACATTTAATTTCAGATTCTCAGTCTGGTGGATAATAAAAAATGACTACCCGCCAAACTTGTAGCATTAAATGGAGACTTTATTTTTGGCAGCTCATTGGAGAGGGATTAATATTACTGGAATGGCTTTGTTTTTCAGCAATGCTTCCTTAAGAACAGCTTTCTCTGAACACATATTTCTATTTTATTGAGAAAAGGAAATATGGTATTAGAAATCAATGTTTTTAAAGGGTAATTTAAAGAAATCTAATCTTGGCAGATGCTGAAATATTTTCAATTTAGAACAAATAGTATTTCTGTCATCCAGTCGGCTTTTTAAAATTAGACCATTACTCCTTGATAAGTTAATTACAAAACAGAAAGAGACTCAACCAATCTAAAAAAGCGTATTAATGAAAGTATAGAGCACATGTCTAAAAGCTGCTTTTCCTGATTTATGGGTGAAATTTTACTTTTTATATGAAAACCCCTGTCTCCAATGTCTTAAATCACAGGGAAAAACGCTCAATTTTTCACCCTATCACAACTAATTTTTTACATTGGTACACTGATAGACTATTGTTTTTCTGTGCTACCATCCATTATAAAAAGTGACAGCATCATAATTGAAATTATTTAAAATATGGTGCATTTAGATAATTCTTTACTTTGGTATAAATATGACTCCACAAAAAATGCTGCTACTGGAAATTGTTAGGATGAGCTACCAAAATGGAATTATTGCTCAGCAGGCCATATTCCTCTATGAGTAGGAAATGAAAAATATCAGAAATTCCTTTGAAATGCAAAAAGATAAGAGGAATGAAAGGAACATTTTTTTGTTGTGTCTGAGGCCTGGTCATCTTTAGTCAAATCTCTGTGCCCCAGGGCAGATGCCCAGTATCACAGATTGCAGAAGTTTCACACTGCACAGACACTTAGGCTCCATGCAGACATGAGAAGCATGGAGTGTGTTGCAACCATGGATTGAAATGTCTCCAGGTCCACCAGCTGAATCCCGGTCTTACTAAAGTCCCTGGCAAGTCTTTCAGCTCAGTGAAGTAACAGTTTCACCCCAAGGATTTTGGGTAAAAGCAAGTAAAACTCACACACAAAAAAATTGGTCCTGGATGATTAGCTTTGTAATATCTACCTATGGATGTCTCTGTAATTGTGCTGCATGACTGTGTTTTGTGCTTCTTGTAGTAAGAACCCATCAAGGTGCCCCGTGGGAATTCTTCCTGATTAGTGATGAGTCTGAGCCAAAGTCCTGGCAAGTATCAGTCTAACAATTTAACAATATGAATAATGGTAAGCCAAAGCCCAAATTAAATGTTCTGCTTCTGAGTAGTTTACTGGTATAGAAACTGAGCCACAGAGCCAACTAGTTTGCCAATCTCTTTGGGAGCCTGTCACAGCAGTGTGTACTGACAGTAAACCCACTTCAACTAACCTCCTATTTAGCCTCAAACAACTGGAATAAAATATTATGGAAGACAAAAGCATTTTTAACCCTACTAAAAATATCAACACATATCTTTCTTACCCCAAAATTTTGCTGTCCTAAAGTGGGCAGGCAGATTTAGCCTTTCCAGATACTGTACAATTCCATAGAATTTCACAGAACTGCTCAACTGCAGAAAAATGGCAGAGATAACAAATCTGGGTTATGAGGGACGTTTTCTATGAAACTGTAAGGTATCTGAAAAGGCTAAACTGCTTGTCCACTTTAGGACATAAACACTTTTGGGGTAAGGAAATATATATTATATTATAATTATATTGAACAGAATTGACCCTAGAATTGAACCTGGAGGAACACTGCTGGTGACTGGTTGCCAGCCAGATGTAGCCCTGTGAACTGCAACCCTTAGACTGTTGGACACCAGGTAAAATCATAAGAAATTTTAAGGAAAAAATGTTTTCTGAAGATTTCTATACTTCAAATACAGGAAAAAAACCCAACAACCCCAAAACATAAGATACATCAAAACCCTCCAACTTTCAGTATATACCATCCAGTGCTAATTATAAGAACCCAGAACTTTTGAAAAACTGGTAATTTTTTAATTACATGTGAAGTCTCCTTTATATGAGGCCTTACATGGAATAACCCAGGGATTACCTCCATTATCAGAAAGTATACAAGCTCAGTGTCCAGCATCATCTTCAGATGCTTAGTCATATCTCAGTGGATACTGTAATATGAGATCTAAGATTGACCAGTCTGACATTTCATTAAAAGTTGTATAGCAGGCGAACATCTTTTACCATGTATACCTGCAATTATGAAGGTAATTAAGTAGCACATGCCAGATGAGCCCAAGAAGCCCCTTAAATTAAATCTCTGAGCTTCAAAATGTTATTGTCATTAGCTGTTACTATGAGGTTTTTTGTTTATTGCATCTACTCTGTGTGCCAGGGATGACAATCCATAATTTGACACAAAGTGTTTTGAATAGTTTGTTGCTGTGATGAGGGCTTATTTTCATTTTTCCCAGACTACATATTCTTTCTTTCCTTTGCTCTTAATTACAAATATTCACAGCACTGAGAGATAAAGTAATGATATTTGCCCCTTCTATTTAGAGGGAAAACCTGTCTGGTGATGTTTGTTTTATCTTCACCTTACAAAGTGACACAGTTTAAAGACCCCTAAGGACAGACATGTTAGCTCTGCAGTTTTGGTTTGGAATTGTTCCAGGTTGGATGATTTTCCAAACACCACTAATTACAACTGTGGAACAGTTTGTATTTTGATATAAATGAACTCCGCTTTTAATTTCTACAGTGGAAAAAAAGGAAGTCAGAAGTTCTCTATGAAAAATAAATAAAAGCTGCATTGAAAATTGGACTAGTTATTCATTAGTTCATATTAACATGTATTAGGGAATTCCTGAGAGCATGGCAGCAGCATTCTGAGCCCAGGTTCCAATTCTGTCCCTTGTTTATGGCTTTTCAGCAGCAGTTTCTTGAGCTGCTTCATGGTGGAGCAATGTGCAAGGTCAAGTGGGGAGTGTCACCCAAAACCCAGGTTAGGGACTGTGCCTGGCCTGGGAGAATGTGGTCTTCCAAGCTAAGTCCATTATCAGGGACTGCATATGACTCCTGTATTTATCATAGTTACTAATGTACCAGCTCAAAAGGTCAAGTGACTCATATGAGATTCTCAGTTTTCATTTAAGGAAAAATGTGTCTCTAGCCTTGTGCTTTTGGAGAAAAGATGAAAACGTAAATGTATGAAGGCTTAAGAAGTAGGAAGATACTTAAAAAATCATTAAAAGACACAATAAACACGAAGAATTTTTAATCTGATGTTATGATTTAAGGGATGAATTCAAGATTTTTGAATTGGGGATGGGAAAGATTAGGATGGATAATAAAGGGGTGGAGCAATATTCCAAAATACTGATTATTTAAAGAGCTGTTGTCACATGTTTAAAACTTGAGAATATACTTTATACTCTGTTGCTTGCAAAAAAAATTATGAAGAATCCATGCAGTGTTGTAGATTATGATCTTTCAGGCTGTTATCTCCCTTTAGTCAGATGGAATTTTACTAAACAATAACTTGACACTTGTTGTTGCAAAGTACATCCACAAAAGCCGTATCTGCCCATGTAGCACAGAATTTCTCTTCCACAAAGGCCTCAAGACCTGCTTCAGGGCTGGTGCCTCCCATCAATCAATTAATTATGTTTAGTTTAAAAATTAAGCCATATTTTATGTGAAAAACGATAGGGTTCTGCTGGCTACAGTTTGCTGTGTGATGGCTAACAATGGCCAGGCCTGAAATACTGGCTTGGTGTCTATGGTTATTGTTCATTTTGAATAGTGAAATGCTGGAACAAAATGTAAGGTAGTTTAGCAAGCTTCCAACTGCTACAAAGAATATGCAGTAAGATCTAAAGAAAGAAAAGAGGCTAGGTTGAAGAACTCAAATGAGTGTGAGAACTCTTTGGGTAAAATCTTCACACTTGCCCCAACTCCAGCTTTTTGAAAGTGCCAAGTTTCTTGGTAGATGTCTCTAACTAGTCTTTTGCTGTAAGCATTTGTGCTGGTTTAAAAGTAAACCAGCAGGAAAAATGAACCCAATTTTAGCGAGACCGGAAGTCAGAGCTACAATTTGCTAAAAGGATTACAATACATACAATGACATGAGGTAAAAACTGGCTTTGACCCACAAGAACAAAGCAAAACCCAGTCCCCCGGGACAAGAACAGCACAGTGCTCATAAGCTCCTGTGCTGAGCACTGTGTGGTTCCCCTGGGTGCCAAGCAGAAGGAAAGGAAACCTGTTAGTCGGGATGATGGTCACAGTTCTGTTGAAGGAATGATGGCAGTGTCCTCGAGGGTGGAAGTCACAGTCCTGCTGGAGTTCTGTTCCCCCTTTGGATCCAATGAGTGGTACCCCAAGTCCCCAGACCCAAAGATTATATATCCCCAGGTTCAGGTGGGAATGCCCAGTACCTCCCCCAAGGGCAGGGAGTTTCACAAAGGGTGGTTTATCTCTGTGAGTCATGGGATATTTTTGGATCCCTTGGGGATCTGGGCCATTGTAAGCGCCTATTATGTCAGTGCAGCTGGATGCATTAGCAGGGAGGACCCCTCCAGCTGGGTGTGAAGGTGTTAATGCCTTCCCGGATCTCTTTCCTCATCTATTCTAGTCTGAGGTGTGAGGTGTGCCCTGGGCAATTGCTACCAATGATTTATTATTAACAGCCCATCAGAAATGACATAGAGGGTATAGAATATACAGTTTTTGGTTATACCCACATGATGAAAAACTGGTCCCAGACCCTGTTACTATGGCAGTATTCCTGTTCCGTCTCTGAGTATCCTGCCAAGGGCTTCACACAGTCTTGATGATGGAAACATGGGATAGAAAACATTGTATCTTGCACAGTGAAGTGGGGAAGGAATAGCTCTGCTGCCTGCATCATCTGCCATTACCCAGGGGATCTCCATCTTCCAGCTGTTGCTGGAGGAAGATTTCAGTTCTCATGTTCAACTAGAATGAAGGTGGCACAGTGGGTAAGCAGAATTGCAGTCGCCCACCTCACTTCTGTTTTGGAGTTGTGCTGGCCTTCAAGAGATAGGATGCAGAGTCTCTATTATCTGCTATGAGTTCTAACAAACACTGCGAGATGATGGCATTTATTTTCTCAAGTTCCACTATTGGACTGATTTATAAAACTAATTTAAAATGTGTAATGCAGCTTTCATTCTTTTAATAATTCTCTGTAAGAATAAAGTGGAGTGGGTTATTGGGTGTTGTTTTAATTCTTCTTGTTGTGGATTAACCCCAGATGGCAACTCAGCCCTACACAGCCACTCACTCACTTCCCCACAGTGGAATGGGGGACAGAATGGGAAGGATAAAGGTGAGGAAACTCATGGCTTGAGATAAAGACAGTTTAACAGGTGAAGTAAAAGGCATGCATGTGAGCAAAGTGAAACAAGGAATTCATTCCACACTTCCCATGGGCAGGCAAGTGTTCAGCCATTTCCAGGAGAGTGAGGCTCCATCACTCTTGACAGTGACTTGGGAAGAAAAACACCATCACTTGAGCATTCCCTCCTTTCTCCTTCTTTCCCTAGATTTACATGCTGACCATGATGCCATGTGGTATGGAATATCTCTGGGTCAACTGAGGTCAGCTGTCCCAGCCCTGTTCCCTCCTAACTCCTTGTACACCTCGAGCACCCTTGCTGGTGGGGTGGAGTGAGAGACAGAAAAGGCCTTGATGCTGTGTAAATGCTGCTCAGCAGTAACCCTGTGTTATCAAACAGCGTTTTTAGCAAAATCCAAAACACAGACTCAGGCCAGTTACTACGAAGAAATTTAATTCTGTCCCAGCCAGAACCAGCACACCCATGCATTTTTTTTTTTTGTAGATTCCACATCTAATTTGCAGTTCAAATTTGCAGTGTGTCCTTTTCTCAGAAACGCATGCTCCTAACAAAGTGAACTTGTGTATCATTTAGGCATCAGGGTCCCCACAGAACTTCCTGGAACTTGAACAAGTATTTTTTCATTAGCATTTGTCATTGCTGGCAGAGTACAAAGAGAGAACTTCTCTATCAAACTTGAGGATTTCAAAATTCCCTTTTGATTATCTAGCCAGTAGTCAAATTTTAAAGGGTTAAATTCTGAAGCACAGCTGCTTCAGAAGTGAAGACTACTACTTTTTCATAAATGCCTTTCCTTTCATATCCCCTGATGTAAGGCAAAACCTCTATATGTGAGAAGTTTCCAACAATTCTTTTCTAAAAATTATAAACTTAGAAAATTTTCTTTTAGTGACCACAAACCCTGACTTTTCCTTACTTTGAACCCATTCTTTGTAGTTCATCTTTGTTTGTTTTGTTCGTCTATCACTTGCAAACTGATAATACCCTGGCATTCTGTCATGGCCAGGTCTTCATAATGTGAGATAATGTATAAACACACTAGTAAAATGATGTTCCATTCCAGAGACAACTGTTGTTGAACACAATCCTAAAGATGACCAGAAACCCGAGGAAGAAGGAGATTGTTGGTGAATACACTACAGTACCATAAAACAAAACAGGCTGAATTTAGCTTGGCAGTAGGTCGTCTTTTGGCATATATTTGTGGTCTTAGGGTTGCAGCCTAAGATAAGAGATCCTTATTTCCTTCTTACATTTATTAATATTGTGTTATTCTGCTTGTATTGCAGTTGGAAAGAGTTAGAAAGTATTTGAGAGTCTACTGAACAAAGCTCCTTGTGTGGGCTTGCTCCAGAAGCAGCAAGTGGAGAGCTGAAAGGTAGAAAAGAACTGCCTGAAAAAGTGGTGTGATACAAGAAGACAACTAAAAGAAAGAGCTTTTAAACCCCTCCCACCCAGCAATGCTGTTTCTTCTACCTTCAGTTTCATCTGCTTCTCACAGTCTGTCTGTCCTACAAAATATGCCTACCTTTCAAGATTACCCCAGCTTTGGACCAAAGGTATCAGCAGCTGCAAGACCCTATAGGGTATGATTATTTTATTTCCTGTCTTTCAATTATGTTTAAACATATGATAAACTGTAAAGGTCATTTTTCCGGCATGACTGTGGAGTACACTTAATGATAGGCTTGTTACTGACTGACCTCCTGTACCTGACAGAGATTAAACATCTTGGACAAATTTTCATTGCTTGAATCTGTGCCAAATCCTTTTAACGCGTGAAGGACTTAATCACTTTTAAACTAGCAGTGTAGCACAAATAAGGTTTAGTAATTTAATGCCAAGATGCCTCCTTGATTTTTGCAGTAAAGAAACAGAAATTCATAATAACCATGGGAATAGCAAAAGAAAATATATCTGTGCAGATCTTTGTCAATAGCCTAATCTGATTCCTTAGTATGTCCTGCTTGGACAAGGCTGAGTGATGCGGCAGCAGCCAGCAGTACCACAGCCATGCTACCTCACATGGTGAAAACACGTTATCTGTGTCCATGGTTTATCATCAGAAACAAAACCTGAGCTTTCAAAATAAGAGATACACTTTTTAAGTATCCATATTGTGGAAATTAAAGTAAATTAAATCATGTTATAATGTTGGTTTTAGCAACTTGTACTTACTCCTCTTCCAGAGTATTTAGACTTAAATATACCTGAAAAATCTTATAAATCTACAATGGGGTATTTTCAGGTTTGTGGGGTTTTTTATGTACCATTGAGTATCAACATTTCACAGCATGTTGCACTGCTGGCCTTTCCGATTCTATCGAGCCTTGCTGAATGAGAATTTTTGTATCATTTAAGGGCAATTCCTTGCACTGCCTGCATTCTGTATCTTCTCCTCAGAAAAAGGGATGATGACAGGTGATGTCTCAAAAGATAAGTAGTCTTCCACTACATACCCTCTGTCTACAGTAAGTTCTCTAGATGTTGTATGTGAGGTTCACCAGGAAAATTCATCATGGCATGTTACCTACTTTATTTATCCATTCCACTTGATAGACCTACTGAAAAAAGCTGTTCTTGGATGAGTGAGTCTTTTGCTCTCACATGTCAGTCTGCAGGATCTAATTCTATTACTAATTTTACAAAATTGAAGACTCATAACATGAATGAGCTGCATTCACCTACTAACAAAATGTGAAATTGTATCCTCCAGAAATATTTTGGTGATTTAAAAAATCCTTAGGATAGATGTCAATTAAAAGAAAAAAGAAAGAGGAAGGATTCCATACACCCTTTCTTGCATATTTCCTCTTCTTCACTGTGTTTTCCTTTTATTGCATCTATCCTCAGATAAGCTTCCTGTTACCAAATTAATTTTGTCATTTTGTATGTCTCGTCTTTTCTCTTCTTTGCTTTTTCTTTTGTATTTCTCATGGTTTAACCTGGCAGGCATCTAAATACCACAAAGCCACTCACTTACTCTTCCCCGCCCCAGTGGGATGACAGAGAGAATTGAGTAAAGAAACTAAAACCCATGGGTGGAGATAAAGACAGTTTCATAGGACAGAAAAGGAAAACAAGTAAAAGTAAAAAAAAAATGTAATTAGAATATGCAAAACAAGTGATGCACAATGCAATTGCTCACTACCTGCTGACTGATGCCCAGCCAGTTCCTGAGCAGCATGCCTCAGACAGCTTTCCCCCTAGTTTATACTTTGAGCATGATGCCATATGGTATGGAATGTCCCTTTCGCCAGTTTGGGTCACCTTTTCCAGCTGTGTCTTCTCCCAGCTTCTTGTGCCCTCCAGCCCGCTTGCTGGTGGGGTGGTGTGAGAAGTAGAAAAGGCCTTCCTTGACTTAGTATAAACACTGCCCAGCGACAACTAAAGTATCCCTCTGTTAACAACATTATTCTCATCCAAAATCCAAACCACTGCACTGTACAAGTTACTAGGAAGAAAATTAACAATATCCCAGCTGAAACCAGGGCAATGTTACACCACTACTATGTGAGATATTTCTACTTATTTCCAGGTATCTCCTACATTTTTATTATTAATGACGATGAGATTGGAACCAAGTTTAGCATTAACTGATGACAGATTAGTGATCTTAGTATTTGTGACAAGAATGAACAGATAACAGTCAATTTTTGAAGGTGATGGTAACAATTATAAAATTTTGCTCACACCCTGAGCTTTTCTTGATACTCCAAGTAGAGAAAGGTAGATAACTGAATTTAACAGCTTCTCACCACCAGAATGGTGAGACTACATGAGTCTTCATGACTGAAGACTACACTGACAGGAGACCACAGAAAAGCTTGTAAAACCTAAGCTGATGGTTTAACATTGACAATAAATCTCCTGTGCACTAAAACAGAAAGGATGAGATAGATTGTGGTTTGCTGGGCATAGGAACAAGGACAGAAGGAAAAATAATTCTTTCACCCAATCCTTTCTTTGTGTGCTCAGGGGCAGGTTGTAGAATACAAGAAGTGATGAAAAACAGCAGCTGCAAAAACACAGAGCAGCCCAGCCTTTCTTCAGAGGTGGTGATGAGCAGGCCAGCAGAGCTGCAAAAGGAGGTGGGCTTGGCACAAGTATGAAGAGAGTACATCTGCAACAGTGACAAGGTCATGCAAATATCACTCAAGTATCTATGAATATTTGAGCTGCAGCTGCTGGCAGGAATTAAAGTGTTTCTTCCAATGCAATTCTACAAGTAGAAATATATTTTTGAACGTAGGAGAGCATCAGTCCCCACAGGAAAGGTTGTGTTCCAAAATAACAAAGAATGCCTTTTTCCTTAGTTTTTTTATCATGGAATAGAAGTGTATATTGTTAGATTTTTACTGGTTCATTTTTCAGTGTAGGCAAACCCTAAAACTATTACTTGATAAAAAAACCAGAACTCTGAGGAAGAACATGAATAGTATTGTTATTGGTATGTTATGGCCATGGTACCCTTGTATGCAAAATCCTTTGCTGACTTTGGGTGAATCTGGACCATTACACAAAACGCTGCCAGCAATGAAGCACTGTGTCTAGCAATTTAGCAAAGAAATGTGATGTAATATAAAGGAATCCAAAGAAGCAACAGAGATGGTAGACACTTGGTTGTGTGTTTTACAAGCACTGAGCTCTCTTATAATAACATGGAAGGAAGAAAGAAAAGCAGAAAATTATATATCAGCAGTACTATTTCTAAAAATAATGGTTTTCAAACTTTTCCATGAGGCATTAACAGCTCTTTAAAGGATAATCTTTATTGCTTTGTAATGTACAAAGCAATAAACAGCTGCTGAGATTGATTAATAGCCAAAGCAAAGTTTAGGCATGTAATCAATCTAAAAAGCCATTTAATGTGAGTATACTACAAAGCAATAGAGATTATTGCTGTTGCACAACAAAGCATAACAGAGAAAACACACACACACAGAGCAAAAGCAGTTGTTCTCTTTTCAAGGCTCACACTGTTACACTGCCTTATTCCTGAGCTTTTGTCTTTGACTAAGGCAGGCGACTGGCCTACAAACAATCTACTGGCAAAAAGTAATGCTCTAATAACTTCAGTGTTATTGGAAGGAGGAATAATATTTGTTGTTTTAGTTCTGCAACCGGAAATACAAAATTCCACTGGTATTCGTCTTGTCCTTGGTAGTGGTACTACTATTCATATTATCAAGAAAAAAAAAAGAATTGGCTCACCAGTTGAAAAATTATCTAATTCACGCTAATGCAGAGATCAGCTAGAAATGAAGGCTGTTTACTTTTGTGTTTTTTATGAATGGATACTAAATCACTTCAAAGTTTTTCTCAGGAATACTGAATGGGACAACTGGTTCTTAGCTCCAGCTATTTCTGGCAACTACTTCAACCCATTCTTTTTATACAACTGTAATACTGCTCTTACATAGTTCAGTTTTTGACTCCTCTAATCTTCCTGGCAGGCTGTTTCAGAATCTTACTTCTCCAGTGGTTTTAAAACTTCTAAAAAATTTGCATTCTGATTTTTCCAGGTCAGATAATGCCCATTTTTTTCCTGAATCAACATTGCGTTTTAGCATAAATTGCTCTTTATCTTCTTTAAAGACACGATATGAAGAGAGTCTCTCACTTTTCCCTTTGGCAGAATAAACAAGCTGTGCCACTGTAGCCTGATGCCATGATAGGCTTGTCCCTTGCTCAGTCTCACCATTCTCCTCTGCACTCATCCCAGTCTCAGTTCCTCTCTATTGAATGTGAGTGTTCTGGATGAGAGTGAGTTACAGTGGAGCTCTCAGCACTGCCAACTCCAGACATTCATTCACATTTTCTGATGAAATATTTCACCCACTAAGGATCAAATTTGCCTTTTTCACATCCCCCTAACATTTGAAGCCAGTGGTTAACTTGCACTTCCAGGCACAACTTGCATATTTCTCTTTCTGAACTGATGACCTTGCAGCTTATGACAGAAATTTGTATTAGTACAGAAGGGCACAAGCTTGCAATTTGCACTATTGAGTTTCATTCCATTTCTATTACTCTAGTTCTCAAGGTTACTCAGGTGTTCGGGTATCATATTGCCATCCCTTTCCTTATTAATGATGTCTCCCACTTTTGTGTCATCAGCAGATTTCATTAACAAACTCCATCTTCCTATTTTAAGGTAATGAATAAAAATATGACTGAAGATGTATCCTCAAGGAACTCTTTGTAAAATACCACTCAAAGTTGGGTATCACAATAGTAGGAACTGAATTCTCTGATTCCACATTTGCAGGAAATAAAGTTCAGCTCAGTTGAAATTAAATTTTACATCCTTGTGGATATAAACTTTCCAAACTCTTATCTTCAAAACTATGAACTATTTAATACTCAAAATTACAAAAAATTTGATAACACCTACTTAAAATGATAGAATAAGGATTTTCATAAACTCATGTACACACCTCTTTACAGCTATAAAAATTTGAAGTGTAAGAATTGTACTCATGATGTAGTGATCACTTTGATTGTCTGTAAGCATTTGGTAGTTAAATTAATTATTTTAAAGTTATTTTTGCCCTACTAGTCACTTTTACCCTTTAGCCAGGCCTATATTTAATTTCTTTTCACTTTCCTACTATCTCTGCAAATCACAACTTCCCTGGAGAAAGTGATCCCCATGCTTGAGATAACATTCTCCATGAATTCCTTTTCTCTGTGTGTTGGAAATTTCAAATTTCCTTATTTTTCCACTTTGGGCAGCCATACCATTCTTCTTTCAAGAAACACTGGGCCTTGATTCATGACCTTCTTAGCCCTTACCTCCTTTTTATAATTTTTTTCCAGTTGGAGAGTTCAGTGGCAGCAAAATCAATGAAAATCTTCCACAGAATCACAGAATGTGTCAGGTGGAAGGGATCACAGTGGGCCATCTGGTCTAACCTCCCTGATCAAGCAAGGTCATCCTAGAACACATGGCATAAGATTGTACAAGAGGGTTTTGAAATATCTCCGGTGAGAAAGACTCCATAACCTCCTTGGGCATCCTGTTCCAGTGCTCAGTCACCTGCACAGTAAAGAAATTCTTCCTCATGTTCAGTGCATCAGTTTCTGCCCCTTGCCTCATGTCCTAGTGGTTGGCACCACTAAGCAAAGCCTGGCTCCATCCTCTTGACACGTTTCCTTCACATACTTAGAGACATTGATGAGGTTCCCTCTCAGTCATCTTTTCTTGAGGCCGAGCAGGCTCAGCTCCCTTGGTCCATTCTCATAAGTGAGGTGTTCCAGTCTCTCAATTATCTTTGTAGCCCTCCGCTGAACGCGCTCCAGGACCTCTACGTTTCTCTTGTACTGAGGAGCCCAGAACTGCACACAGTTCTCCAAATGTGGCCTCACCAGGGCTGAGGCCAGGATCACCTCCCTCGACCTGCTAGCAATGCTCTGCATCCCAGGATTCCACTGGCCTTTGTGGCCACAAGGGCTACTGGTTCATGGTCAGCTTCTTGCACACCAGGATCCCCAGGTACTTCTCTGCAGCACTTCTTTCCAGCAGGTTGAATCATACTGATGCATGGATCAATAATTATCAGTGATATTTCTTTTTTCCCCTGCAAAAGCATCACTGTATTTGCAAAGTGATTGTCACTGAAGTAAATGATCTTTTGTCAAACAGTTTAAAGAAAATTTCCACTTACAGCAGCCGAACTGAAGCTTGTATCTATCTCAGCTGTGTCTAACCCTACCTTTGTCCTGCTGATCAACATGAGAAGAGTGAAAGAGTACTTGTTGGGGTTTTTTTTCCCAACAAAGCGTAAGCGGCCTCTTGTTATCATTTAGCAGAAAATTACCTACTGGAAGCCGGGTTTACTGCATTTGCACAGTCCTGCAGAGAGGGGCCTGCAGGGGGAGTAAGTGAAGATGGACAGTTGCACTGCAGCCTAGAGAGAAGCCAGAATAACTGGACCGAAGAAGAAGTCTTCTGCAGATCAACTATTGAATACCTAGACTCCATGCCAGCAGAACTTCAGCCATAAAACTGCTTTGTTCGAACAAGGCCAGCAACAGGGGCGTACAGAAGAGGGGTTACAGGTTATTATGTAAGTTGGCTTGAGTGTTGGCAGGGAGAAGGGCAGCTGGGCTCTCCCTTCCCCTCTTGCACTGCTGCCACTGTGCGAACAGCCACTGGGATCCCCACTCCTGAGGCATCCCAAGGCTGGGTACACCGCTGTTGCTGGCCTTGTTTGAACCAGAAAGTTTTACTGGCAGAAGTTCTGCTGGCATGTGCCACTGACATATCTGTTTTGGCAGGATGTGTTCACAATCGGATGTTTTTTAAAGATGCAGTATGTCCTCAGATCATCGGGTTTTTATCAGCAAAAGAAGTCTGGCATTATGGGAAGCTGACCCAGAATACCTTGTGTCGTGTTTGGCAGACTGCCTTCTAGTAATTCTTTGCAGCACATTGTGGAACTGACATTATACACTGTGAAATACAATGTCTCATCATAAAATCTGTGTAAATATTGGGTCAGATTTTAAAAAAATCTCTTCTGTCTTGTGCAATAACCTATTTTTATATGTGTTTTTTCTCCATATTGCAGATTTCTCACTGCCAGAATCCCAGACTGTATCAAACTGCAGAGCTCTCTTGTTCACTTAGGGCAGATGACAGGAGTCTTTCATATCCAAAGAGGAGTCTAAAATATTGGGCACTGTGGACATGTGGGACATAGAAACAATGAATGGTAGCTAACTATTTGGAGTAAGTATTTGCCAAACTACAAGAACAAATCATAGTTTCGAGACATATTGTAAACATTGGATACAAGAGAATTTCAGGGTTGAATGTCAACTTTCTGTTATCCTCATAGCACATTCACCCTGAGTTAAGAGCGGCTTAAAGAAGAGACAGTGGGGAAATAGGTGGTGCCAGCTTTCTGGAAAGCTGTGCCAGTCAGGGCATTTTGGTGTTATTTGAGGTGCTCAGACTCCAGTAAGCTACACAAAATTAAGTATTTCCTGCTTTCATTTTGGGTAATGTACTGGAAATAAGAGATGAACTTGATACGATGGACTTTGCTGATTGTGGCGGAACAGTAAATAAGGTTTATGTCCAATTCAGTCCCATTTTGTTTTGAATACATAAATGAAAGCAGTGCATCTCTGTGGTGATGTCTCTCAACAGTAGTTTATATAAATGTTGGTTGCGAGAAAGCCCATGCTTTCCTTCCCATCTCTACTGTTGTCATTAACAGAGTAACAAAGCCAACTCTGGCAATAGACAAAGCAGTTCTGATTGGAAAGGTGTTTGTAAAAATAAAAATGATATAACTTGAAAAACCCAACAGACACATCCACCAACCCAAAAACTTTAATTTAGCAGTCTCCTGCAAAAAACATGCAGGGTCTCATAGGCTCCTTCCATTCCTGTTTCCTGAATTCAACACAGAGTCAGTGGCAGCGCTTTGGGTTTTTTCCATGACATTTCCAGTTATCAGAGACAAGTGCATCCCTTAGATAGCTATCATGCATGTAGAATATACAGATGAATAGAAAACACCCAGAGCTTAGAGACCATATGTATACGTAGAACCTGCTGCACTTCTGTATAACCACATGCATAAGGCCAGTTCCAAACAAGGAGTTTGACAAATTATGGACATGCAGCACCTGTGGTGTGCAGGCAGCCTGTACACATGAAGACAGGCTGAGTTTGGTTGTACAGCCTGGAGAACAGAAGACACCAGGGTCACCTTAGAGCACCTTACAGTACCCATAGGGGCCTGCAAGAGACCTGGAGAGGGACTTCTTACAAGCACTTGTAAGGACAAGGGGAAAAGGCTTCAAACTGAAAGAGGATAGGTTTAGGTTAGATATTAGGAAGAAATTCTTTACCGTGAGCGTGGTGAGACACTGGAACAGGTTGTCCAGAGAAGTTGTGGATGCCCCATCCCTGGAAGTGTTCAAGGCCAGACTGGATGGGGCTTTGAGCAGGCTGGTCTAGTGGAAGCTGTCCCTGCCCATGGCAGGAGGATTGAACTAGATGATCTTTAAGGTCCCTTCCAACACAGACCATTTTATCATCCTATGAATTTTTGAACTTTTGCCAAATACTAACATTTCAGTACTTTTAATATTCCCTCCCATCAGCAGCTGATAGATGCAATTTGACAGGAGAATCTATTAGAATGAAAGGCAAGGAATGCTGATGTAGATACCTTGAGAAAGTAAGATCACCATGTTAATGCACTGTTCAGTGAATCCCCTTCCTCAATTAGCTATGTGTGTTCAGCGAGCTCCCTAAGAGGTTCTGTACCTCAACAGTTTTGAATTTATCCACATCTCTGTTCCTAAAAATCTCTTCCAATTTAGCCAGTTCTTGGTATTGTCCACCAGAGGCTTTTGTGAATGGTAAGTGCAGTGTCTGAGCTCAGTATGCTGCATAACAAATGTACAACCATTGTAAGTTGCACACATGCTCATAAAAGGAACATTTTGGACCACTAAACTGAAGATTGTGTCTTGTGAGAAAAATAATGCCCTTTTTTCTTCTTCACCCAGCACTGGTTCCTGTCTTAGCTTTTAGGCTTTACATTGGATTGCAACCTCCATGATCTTCATATGTTTCTTCCAAATCTATTTGCGCTTGAAAAAAGGCTGTTTCCCCAATATCCCTTCCTGCTCTGGCTGTAGAAATTTGAGTCTTAAACTGAGAAGCAGCACCAAAGTCACGTGGAATCCTGTCCATTTAGTCATCTCAAAAGTCAGACTAGAAAAAAAGCAGACATTTTGCTAACAAGCCAGGTATTTCCAGTCACTGGCAGAGGCAACAGAAATATCAGGAAATCAATGAAAGCAGTCATTGATATAGCAACAATTGCACAGTGGGTGTACAGCTGGTAAGCATTGCTCACAATGCTTAGTTAGTTGGTACAAGGAGTCCTTGCATGCCCTGTGTCAGCACAAACGCACCAACTGAGGGGTATTTCACTTGGGAAGATAGCATAACTTCACCAGGAAATCTCAGCTTTTTATCAAAGGGACTGAACAGTGAGCATGGAAAGAATCAGATGCTGGTCAGAGAGATGGTAAGATGCAGAGTTTGCAGGATGCAGTGACCAAACCTCATCAAGAAATGCAAGCTAGAGATTGATCACAGCAATTTTCAAAATCTAAAACTTCAGACAAATCTGAATAAGATTTTATGGAATTAAAAAAAATATGACCTCTATTACAGAATAAATAAGCTTTGAATTAACCTCTGGAGATCACCTAGTCCAAGCTCTTTACTCAAAGCAGCCAACTAGAGCAGGTCAGTCATGGATTTTTTAAATCAGATATTTAATACCTCCAAAGATGGAAACTATACAACCTCTTAGACCAACCTGTTTTAGTGTTTGATCACCCTCATAATAGAAATTAGCTTTTATGTTTAAATGGAGTTTCCTGTATTTCAATTTGTGCCTTCTTCCTCTTGTCCCTTGACTGGACAAGAAATCTGTCTCCATCTTCTTTGCACCCTTCTTCAGATATTTGTATACATTGATAAGATCCCAGCCTTCTCTTCTCCAGGATAAACAGTCCCTACTCTCTCAGCCTTTCCCCATATGAAAGATGCTCCAGTCCCTTAGTCATCTTAGTGGCCCTTCACTAGACTTGCTCCAGTATATCCATGTTGTACTGGGCAGCCCATGACTGGACCCAGCATTGTAGTTGTGGCCTCATCAGTGCTGTGCAGAAGAAAAGGATCACTTTCTACCTGGGGGCAACATTTTTCCTAATGCAGCCCAAGAGACTCTTCAGCAAAGGCACATAGCTGGCTCATGTTCAACTTAGTGTCAGCTGGGATTCCCGGGTCCTTTTCTTCCAAGCTCTTTTCCAGACAGTTGGCCCCCAGCATGTACTGGTGCATGGGGTTATTCCTCCCTAGTCACAGGACCTCACATTTCCCTTTGCTTAACTTTTTAAGATCCCTGTTGGCCCAGTTCTCCAGTCTGTCCAGGTCCCTCTGAATGGCAGCACAACCATTTGGTGGACCAATTATTCCACCCAGTTTTACATCGTCAACAAACTTGCTGAGAGTGTACACCCTGATGACTGACCTCCAGCTGCATTTTGTGCTGCTGCTTTCAACCCTTTCAACCCTTTGAGCTCTGCCAAATTTCAGTGCAGCTCCATATCCACTCTAAAGGCCCATACTTACCAGTTTCTCTGTGTAATGAGACACAGAGGGGTGTAATGAGACACAGTTAAAAGTCTTACTTAAGATAAACAGCGTACACAACTCTCCCCTTTTCCACTAAGTAGTCATCTCATCATATACCCCACACTCTTTCCCGTGACAGATTTCCCTTCTGCATATAATGGAGATCTTAATAAACTTGCTTTATAAAACTTATTGGGCCATCTAGTATAGGAGTTGTTTTTAATTGCTGCAAAATTAACTGCTCCACCTGCCTTTGTAATGAGCTACAAGTGGTACAAAACACAGAGGTTATTTAACAGCACATACCAGATGGTCTATGCAAAGCTGGATAAGATGGGAAGATTTTTGTCCACATTGGAGGTGGGACTGTTGTTGTGTTTTGAAAAAGGGAAAAGAAATACAGGGGCATGAGAACTGCATTGGCACTTGCGTTGCTCAAATTGCACTGGAGGCTGCTTTTACAGGTCAGCAACTAGAAGCAGCAAGTGTGATCAATGAACACTCAGCAGGCAAAGTGCTTAACACTGTTAACTAATTCTAAATTGCATTGAAATGCAGGCCTTGTATGCTTGAATGTTCAGGTAATTTCACCTCTAGACAGATTTAAGTTAGCAGAACTGAAAATTGAGACCGGATAGCAGCACAAATACCCTTTCCTGTTTTTCAAATTAAGAAAAAAAATTTGAAAAAGAGAAGTAATTTGAATGAATATGACATAATTGAATACTTTGTATTTTTTCATTAGTTAGGCAGAAATGCTCGGAATGCATTCCTTTTACCCCAGCAATCTCTTGAGCAAATACTAGCTTGTCTAGACCAAGACCAGTTTATATGTTTTGATGATACTTCCATCCTAAAGCAGTTATTGCAAACAATAATTATGTACCTGCATTTAATGTAGGTGTTGAGAGAGTTCACTCAATAAAAAGCACGTAAGAGAAGGGATTTAAGTGCGAAAGCTGTAACAGTTGAGACATAGCAGGGAGATCACAAAAGAAATTTTTGCTATAATTGCCACATCTCAGAAAATGAATAAAATTTAACTCTTCAATTTGATGACCTAGAAAATAGAAAGAGGAGAAATAATGTGCATATGAAAAGGATTAAAGAAGAAGCCAAGAAAGAAGGCTTAGTGGGTTTAACTGGGTGGATTTAAAAACTGACTAAAGAATGATGATATGATAACAGTAAAAAGAGATTCAAACTGGCTTTACCAGGAAACAGATCTACACACTTTTCTGTGAAACTTCCCTTGTATTATTTTAATAAAAGAAAGGTTCTGAAGAAAGTAACAGAATAAGAGATAACTGTGAATGAAAATAGCATGCATGCACGTGCACACACAGATTCTTTTGGCTTTTAAGGAAGAGTATACACAGAAAAGCAAGTACAGTAATACCAAGGTTTTCATTACTTCTGAGGAATTGAACTTGGCTGCCGAAGAAAGAGGACTAGATGTTTAATAATTAGAGATAAAGAAGAAGCTAGCAGAGATAATGGGATGCGTTATGTAAACCAGCTAGGGTTACACATGGAGATCTTTTTACTGCTATCATAATGCCTGTTAGAATCAAAAAGGAACTGGAAGAGGGTATTTTTCTGGAAGAAAGGGGCATAACAAGGCTTGTAATAATAATTAGAAAGACAAATTACATTTAAAATATCCACAGGGTTCTTGTCTAACAAACGTGAAAAAATAAAGGTTATGTTAGCAAGCAATTATTTAAAGGAACTTCAACCCAGTAAGATATATATATATATGTATACATAGAAATGCATATACAAGACGCATTTATTAGGAGAGTGCATTCAGATAAGATATATCTGAAGCATATAATAAAGGAGCAAAGGAAGAAGCTTTGTCAGATGGACCTGTATTTGTTGTGTTTTTCTGTTATTCACAAAAAGGTAATAACTACCCTCCTACAGCAGTTTTTAGATAAATTTCAAAATGTATTTAGAGATAGTAAACAAAGATTGTCCTTGTCAGTCACGAACAACCCACTTGCCACAAAAGGCCTGTCTGTTGTTGTTAGATGTCTGGAGATTTTCTGATATGGGCTGTGATCACATTACCCATCACAATAGCAGGAGGCATTCGAGGGAGCTGTTCAGTGAGTGTCTGGTGCACCTGGCCAATGGAATCCTGAAAGCTGGAGGTGGATGCATTTCTGGTGGGACCTTACCAGGAGGCAGCTTGGGGGGGTCACTGCAAGTGACCCCTTTGTGCTACTCCAGCACAGACAATGTGAAACTGTCCATCTTTTGGCATTCCAGAGAACAGGAGGAAAGTGAGAGATGTGATAGCACTTCTGCCCTGGCAGGGAGCCACTCAGATGAGCAATCCAACCCTGAGTGCCTGACCAAAATGAGCCAGGGATGGGACAGGGTTTTGTGGCTGCTCCTATGCCATGACTGCGACCCCTGCTTTTTACTGTGGAAAACTTTAACTGTCTCTGTTTCCAATGTGTAAATCTGAGCTCAGAGAGAACGTATCACAATGATGCTGACACCCCAAGAGTCAGAGGTAGTTAGCAATTTGCCTAGAGTCACAGAGAATGAGAAACGGGTTGGGAAACAGTCTTGCTGTATCAGGCCCCATAGTTTCAAGGGAGGGACCCTGAATAAAGGACCATCTCGGCTTTTATCAGATGGGCTGGGGTCTTCCTGTGTCAGCTCCTGCTGTGCCACCCATCTGTCTATTGCCTCCTGCTGTGTCTCTTGTCACCTGGCTGGCCACAGGTTCTGCGACTTTTATAATGCAAGGGATCGGTGTCAGTTCACAGCCTCTTGAGTCTGGCAGTGGGAGATTGAGACTCTCATGGACAACTCAAGAAACCCACCAACTCAAAAGAAGACAAAGATTGAGAACACAGATTAATTAGCATGAGAAGCAAGAGAATAATTTAACCCATAGAGGGTAGAATCCTAATTAATAAGAGAACTAGCCAATGAAGTGAGATGTCTGTTTGCTGAGGTACGTATATATTGTAATTGGAATGGACTGCCCAGGGAGGTGATAGTCACTATGCCTGAAGATGGTTGAGGAAAGACTAGATGTGGCACTTAGTGTCATGGTCTAGTTGACATGGTGGTGCTTGGTCACAGGTTGGACTCGATGATCTTAGGTCTTTTCCAACATAATGGATCCTGTAAATATGTAAATTTTTGATAATTGGAGTGCTTGATTTGTGGACAACTTCCACCTCCCACCCCGCACAGAATAAACAACACCCTCTTTCTAAACTGGGCTCCGTGTCTGTGTTCAGAGTATTGGCAGCAACAGATCACACGGAGCAACTTCTGCCAACTGTACCCTGGGCTTTTGCCAGCCGCTACCATGCCCTAAACTTGGCCCACGACTGGCCGGGGGGAAGCGCCCTCCAGCAGAAAACCACCGTCCGACGGGCCAAAGCAGCAGCACGACGCCTCACTGCCCCCGGATGCGGGGACACCGCCGGCATGCGGGGACACCGCCGGGACGCCCGGACCCCCCGGT
>WEIV01029015.1:0-30078 GCA_013390005.1 Calyptomena viridis
CTCCCAATGCCAAGTCTGAACCTCCACAGACACAGCTTTGTACTCCATATGTTCTGTCACTGGATACCAGTTATTTAGCTTCTTCCTGGCCTTTACAGGGTTATTTTACCTCATAGGATAAAATAACCTCTTTTCAAAGAGATTATTTTCCCCTCGAAGAAAAACAAAACAATGCAAATACTGTCTTCATCTACTACTTTATAACTTTTGAGCCTGGTGGCATGATAAGAACAGCAGAGGTTTCAAAGACAGTGAGTTCCCATAAATCATGAATCTAAATGGGAGATCAAATTGGGAGATAAGACTATGTTGATGCATCCAGGGAAAAAACTTTGGACGCCCCAGCTGGGACAAGGGAAGGCCAGGAGAATTTCTGTTTGGTGTTTTGCATGGACTGAACACCATTTAACACCATTTAACACCATTTAACATGTTGAGCATTCAGTCAGCACAGATGCAGCTGTAGGTTATATACAGGTTAGCTCTGGTAAAATAGCTACCAAATGAGCTGCCCTTTTCTGAAGGCCCTGAAGGGATTGGAGAATCAAACATACTATGTTTGATTAAAGGCTGTGTAAGGGAGATAGACAGGAGGAAACTGACAGTCTTTGGTAGTATAAAACCTGGGGGAGAGCAAGGGACACTCCTAATAGGAACTGAGTAGCCTCCACTGTAGTGATAATTCCTATGGAACAGCAGCTGTATCTCTTTCTGTATCAAGGGCTGGGTTCTTTTTTTTGGTGTAGTTTTGTTTGTTTGTTTGTTTGTTTGTTTGTTTTTCAGACAGCAGAACTTAGACATGACTAACTGAAATCTTTAAAGAATTCTTCTCCTGCAAAGATGCAGTAATACAAACTAGAAAGTTTTGTGGGATTTCATAGTTTCCGCAAAGGTGTCAACTACATAGCCTTCCAAAATATGCCGAATGAAAAGAAGTTCAGTTATTTTTACTTGACTAATTCATGAGTTCGTGTGGTTGTCTGAGGATTTTTTGCTCCAGAATCTCTTTAATGGTTTACCTACCAGTAGGAAACCTAGATTTCAAAAAGTTACAACAACATGGTTATACACTCAAGGAATTCCTTAGTGGTCCCAAGTTGTCCTTCCTCAATTACTGTCTCATCACACTGGATGTTAAAGCTCTCTAGAAGACAAGACTGATGTTCATTGTATTTGCCAGAGGTGCCGTTTACAGAAAATACTGTCAGTCTCCCAGGGCCTACAAGGATTTGTGGTTTTGTTTTTTAAAACTCTGTTCTTCCTCCTTTGCATAAGGAAGATATTATTGGTTGAATCTGAAATGGGGGTGGGAGGTGACTAGAGGAATTAGTCATAATAATTTTAGTTGATTCTCAGACTATTTAAAAAGAGTTGGTAAGACTGGAAAATTTGAAAAAGTTGTGAGGGTTTGACCTGACAAATACTAGACCACTTACAAGAACTTCTGTTGTTAACTATCGTGCTTTGGTTTGAAGAATTGTCATTGTATTATCACTAGTGGTGATGTTATCATTGTGTTTTGGTTTTTTTTTATTTTCATTTTTGCTGTGTTTGGAAAAGCGGAAGAAATGTCCTGCTTACAGCGGTAACAGAAAGAACTCCAACTAACATCACTGCCCATTACCACCAATATGCAGCATTGTTTGTTTAGGTCATTCGTGGAACATTGGTTAATGGGCAAGGAAAAAACATTGAAATATTTGTAGTTTACGATTTTTCCTCTCTACATTTCTAAAGGACAGTAAACTTTGATGATTCCTCAGGTAAGCCAGGCTATGAAGCCTAGAAAGCTGCACTCCATAGGCAAATGCTCGTGGTGCTCACTGCTGGGAACAGATCTGCATTCCAAACTCTTCTGTTAAAGCATAATGCTCTAAAACTGCTCAAGTTGCGTCCCAAGATGGTCATAAAGCAGAAGTACTTCCTCTGGACTTTTAGAGAGGTTTCTACTAGTTCCACAGTAATGAAGTTTGGGTCAGAAAAAGAAGTGAATACCCTGTAAATTACCTTCTGCCTTCCTAAAGTAACCAGGTTTTTCACTGTTGAGATAAAAGGTTCTTAAGAAATACTGAGGCATCATACCAGTCCCATAAGAATCTCTTTATTTGTGTCCATTTTTATTTAGCACATTACAACGTCAGCATAGACATGGAGTGTGTACTAACATTTGCACATAAATGTTGTGAAGACACGAAGAAAATCACTGCTATGTGGGGCCAGCCCAGTGGAGTTACTTTCAGGAAAGGATAACTTGCTGCAGAGACTCAGTCATTTCTACTTGCATCAAGGCAAAAAAAAACCAAACAAGATCAAGTTGTGCTAACAACAGATTGCATTTCTAATTCAAGTAGAAATCTGACAAAAGAGCACTGAGTATATGTGCTGGTAATATCAAGTTGTAAAGACAAGAAGTTGATTTAAAGCCTGTTAAGTTCTGAGAGAGATGTAAAGGACTGTTTTAACACTTCCCTAACACTTCACTAGAATGTTTTATCCCCATTAATAACAGTGGAAGAACTGTTGAGGAGTGTAAGAAATTAAAAGTAAGTCCTGTCTTTACTATAGACCTCATTAGGCTTTTAAAGTCTAAAATTTATCAGCTTTAAGATAATTAAGTTATGTAGTGCTTTGCACCAAAATCAAATAGACTATTATCTTCATGTATTTTTATCTATTATTTCAAGAGATGAAAGTAAATTACAGTGGCCACATGACAGCTGATTGTGTTTAAAACATAGGACTAGGATTTAGTAAGGCTTACAGAAAAGTTCAGTGGGTTTACAACAGAGGAAGATAAGACAAGAAATTAAATCAGTTAAATGGTGAGTCACTTCAGACTTTTTACTTGTTTACATCTACAACTTTGCTGTAAACTTTATCCTCTTCAGCATATCCCCTCTAAACAAAAAGTTGTCATGGAATGATTAGCTTTTGTTTCAAGTGTGAAACAATTTTTCCTTCAAATGACAACCTGCATGATGTCCTACAGAACATGAGGAACAGCGAGTCTCATATTTCACTATCCAAGCTGGCCGCCCTAAGGGCTGCTTTCCAGCTTAAAGGTTAAAAATGCAGTCTCTTAAGACACTTTTACATCCCTTCTTATAAAACATTGTATCTCAAAGTTAAAACCGACCTGTAGAGTTGCACTGTGTGCTTCACTCTTTTGCAGTTTTTACATCTGAAAATTTACAGTGAATGTTTACATACCAACTTGTTTCAGAAAGCCAAAAGTCTTCAATAGTTTATTTTAAGATTAAATATTTTGAATCCAATATCATGGACTGGAAATCACTTTTTCTTAGATCAAAAGCTTAAGCTTTCCTTCTTGCATGTTCTGTGAGTTAAGAACTGCCATAGCAGTACTGTTGGCTTTAAAGAAATGTCAGCAAGGGGCTGAGAACATGGAGATTTCAATAATTCACACTGAATTTGTTGGAAAAAAACTGCACTGTGAAAGAGGATGTACAGATGCAAATCTAAAAAAAAATATATATTCTTTTACATTGGTTGTAAAAAATCCCCTTTTTCTCTTAACAGCTTTGGTCGCACAATTACTGATGGGTCAGGAATATGTTAAGTAGCAACAAAAGCATCTCTGTTCAGGAAGATTCAGTGCTCATGAAAAGTTGGTAGTACAATCAGAAGAGACTGCAGATTTTTATGAGCAGAAAAAGCTCAGGGGGTTGTAGTCCATCTCACTAACGATGTCATTCTGAAGATTGACCCCCAAGGCAGTTGAAATTTTAATGGGAATCCAGGAAGAACGTTTTTAATGGTGTCACTCCTTAAAGTGAAAGGTGGTCTGTGTTTTTGAGTGCAATCTTAAAAAGAACTCTATTAACAATTTTAGATGACCATTTAGCAAGAATTGGCAAGGAATTGTACTTTAGTCATCTTGTGCTAATCTTTGCAACTTAATGCATCCATTTCTAGTGAATTACTTCATCCTAATATAAGCTTGATCACTTCAATGAAGTTATTCTTTCCTATTTTTAGTATTTATCCATTTGAGAATACACACACTGTGCCAAATACTGTGTTACAACAAAACATGCAACAGTGAATAGTCTCTATCATCAGGTGCCTAGAACATAAATAATTTCATAATTTACAGCTTTACTGGTGGGAAATACATCCATTATGCCATCTTTCACAATAACTCCCTGTATATTTGAGAAGATCCATTCAGATTAGTATTCTTTTTATAAAATAGCTTCGTGCTACCAGATGCACCACAGTCAAAGTGTTAAGAGTAATTTCATAGACAAAGAGACAACTAAAGTGCAGAGCCTGAGGGATATATATGTTTTATTTATGTTGCTGCAGAAAGAGATTACTGAAATATTTCTTCTGCATGAAGATGAATAAAATACTTTCATTAAGCTTCAGATGCTGCCCACTGCATTGCTTTTAAATAAAAATGCATACTACTCTCTATCAGACACACCAAAGTAGTAAGTAAACTTACAACACATTCCTTTAATATATCAAAATGTTTCCAAGGCAGTATTATTAAAACTTATACCACAGTTCCCAGTAACATCAAGCTTCACAGAGGAGGTGGTAGGGAAACTTTATCCAGTTTAAGTGCTCTTCTTTTCTTCACCCAGTAAGTTCACTGTTGCCTTCTTGGCTGCAGGAACATAAAAGCAAGTTTAGTCAGACAAGGTGGGTTATCCAGTGTTCTCAAGCTGCATTAATAAAATAAAATAATTTACTTTTACGTCACAAAAAACACAAACACAAAAGAAAATCACAGCCTATGTACACTTATGCACACAGGTATAATGATAAAACTGATGAGAAAAAGATTTTAAACAACAAAACATGCACAAGGAGCAGCACAATAAACACCACAGTCTGACTTACAACTCTGGCATTGATAAAACTGCTCATAGTGTTAAAGACATACAGGTTTGCAGCAAGAAATATACTGCAATGATAAAACAGGGTTGGAATAATGCTAATGTGTGTCTCTACATGTCTGTGTACATGCGTATTTGTGTACAGGGTTTCTCTAAAAAAATACATGTACGTGGAAATCTTCATATATATTAAAAAAAAGGTAAAAGAAAGAAAAAGTGATGAAATGAGGACAGAAAAATCCCATGTGCAAATGTGGAAGAACAGTAATTAAGGTACATGCCTAACAATAATGACTCAGGAAGAGTCATGCAGCAAAATTTCCAAGCATAGTTGAGAAAGGCAGACCACTTAAACAGACAGGAAAACTGCTTAAGTTCATAAGATGAAATGAGACTGTACCTATTGATTAGTGGAAAGGAGACTTATGTTGCTTTGAAACAGTATATAAATAGAAATTCAAATATAAATTCAAACTAAATTGAAATAAACCTTTGATTATATGTAGCTAATTGTTTTAGCTATGTAATACATTTCCTTTTCTTCTTCTTCTTCTTCCATCTCTTATTACTATTATAAAACTATCATCAGACATTCTAGAGTACAAATGTTCCTATAGAATGCAAGGAAATAAAAGAAAAATTAAGCAATTTACAGGCTGTGACGGCAGTTATTCTAACCAAATAAAACTTAAGTAATTTCTTTAAGAGTGGGCTCAGAATCCTTTGATCTCCAGAGGAAGGAAAAGTACAAAAACATATAGATAGGAAAGCTTAATTTCCCATGTTTATTGGAGTTAATTGCTTTACTATACAACTGGCAGCCCTTCTATATTGCCAGGTATTTTGGGAGATATGAGAATACACTGAAACAATAATTGTATTTATCAAAGATGTGTTTGGACCTGCCCCTGGAGAGAATATTTATAGTGGTACGTATGGTGGGAAGACACACAAACTATACAACTTTTCCCACTCATTCTAGCATAACTGCAATTCTAGCCAGCAAGATCCACTGCAACCCTCATTTCCTGGCATTTTCACCCAAATTTAACTTCTCCATTATAACTTACATAGTCTTCTTACCAGTTTTTATTTTTTTCCTCCAAGTGATGAATACTAACTATAATAACAGAGCTGCTCAGGAAGATTCTCCCTATTTGATGTGACTGGTGAATGGTCATTTGCTTACCCTCTTTAGTGATGGTATCTGCAGTCTCTGCAGCCTTGTCTTTCAGGTCTTTAACAACACTGTCAAGTTGAGCCTCGTGCTTGAGGAAGAAAGGCCGGATAATCCGATGATAGAGAAACTCTGCTCCATTAGAAGGACTTGGGGCCATACACCACAGCAGGAAGCCACACTGCAAGAACAAGAACACCTGCCTAAGCAGCAGAAACAAGTGGGAGACAAGGTGCCTTCCTGACTGCCACAGAATTGAGCTTATTTGAAACAGAGCATCATCCTCTTCATTCTGCATGGCCACGGGTTCAGGAACTGTGCACACCAGTACAGTTACAGACAGTGAACCTTTACATTGGAATAATTTTGATAGTGATAGGATAAAGGCTGTAGCAGTAAATCTGATCTGGTAGCAGGTGTAGCAAGATTGCACGTACATTTTTGTTGTTCTTTTCAAGGTAGAACTATAAAATCTGGTAAGACAAGCATTAGTCTCTCTGAATTTCTCAAACATGTAGCACAGGCCTGACTGAAGGTCTAAGTCCCTAAATCTCTTAAACTGAGCCAAAACATATTCCCATACTCTGCCTCTTGCTTTGAAAATGCAGTTGGGGAAACAATGGGATTGTGTGTAACCCAGAGCTAAAGTGACAAGGGGCACAGTCCCAAGTGACAAGCTTGGAACTGTATCCAAGCTACAGGGAGCACAGACAAAGGTAATGCTTTTGGATTGCAGAGTTTAGATACAGCTTTTATAGCACAATCTGCTCTCTAGAAAAAACAAACACCACAGTGGGGTAATGTTTCTGCGTCTTACAAAGGGGATTGGAAAGACTGTTATTAGATGTACTACAAATATCTATCTGTACTACTGAAGCACTCTTATTTGGCTTCAGTTTCACTGCCACACACCACACAAAACCAGCTATGCAAAGCAAGATCAAACATTTAAGGGACAGGAAGTGCCATAACTAAATCTGTTTGAGCTATGAAAGTATTTTACAGGATAAAACTGCAACAAAATTAAGTACATTTTCTCAGCATTTGTGCAGTACTTTCAATACACAAATATTACAGTATTATTCCATGACAAAAGCCTCCCCATAAAATAAAAGCATAACAACTTTTCACAAAAAATCTTTTCTTAAAACACAAAACAAAACCACCCTAGTCTCAGTCAAAATATGCTTTGTTTTCGTGTTAGGCAGGATGCCTTGTCTGAAGATTTCCACACATTTCTGGGCACAAAGAAAAGAAACCATAGTTTTCTTCAAGCAACCTTCCAAATATTCTGGAATATCTCCCCTCTGGTTTTTTGCAATAAGGGATACTGAGATTGGGTGTTCTGCAAATTCTGCTCTTCCCATCTGTAACATTTTGGCTTTGTCTTCTCTGCAGTGCCACCAGCTTTTTGGGTAATCTTCAAGCTTTCTTCTTTAAACTATTTGATCATGGTGTCAGAACAGAATACTTAAAGGAGTGTTTGCCCAGAAGACAAAGAAAAGATTTTTCAAAGTAAAGTGTCCAGTGGAGAGAATGTCCATCAGAACATTCCAATTAATTAAAAGAAATAATTCAACAGGCAATAAAATTTGGCACTGGTAAGTAACAACTAATGAAGTATCACTAAGTATAGTCGGAGCAAATAAAGGCAAAAAGTGACAGTATATCAATTTTCAAAAGCTTCTATTATATGGAACTTGATACAACAAAAAGAGTATATGGTATTATCTTACATCATCTTTCATTAAAAGCTGAGAAATACATGGATTCCATATGCTGTTAAAGAATATCTGGTCAGTTGCTGACAGTTATTCTACTTCTCCCAATGCACAAAAATGTTAGTTCTTCTTTCCTATAGAAAAACCCTCAGATGTGAGTCCAATTTCATCTGAAACTAAAGGAAATTGAAATTTCTCTTTTCTTGTCTAAGAACAAAATTAGTAATTTTGATTTTACAGCTTTGTCCAAGTCTAGATAAGAAAAAAAAATCAGTTGTAGATTTGTTCTCAAGTACCTATTACTTTTGAAATGTACAATTGTTTTGAAACAGATGCTTATATACATTTTCTAGAGGACACATAGCAAAACTGCAAATATCAGTTCTTTTCAAAGCTTGAGGATGTCACACTGCTAACTTAAGTTTATTTTCCCCTTGTCTCTCATGAAACTAAACTAATACAGGTTATTAAAAATAAAGAGACTTGTAAGAAGGTCCAGGAAGCTCAGTACTATATAACTGTTAACTGGGAAAAAAACCACAAAATGTTCTTTGCAACCCTCCAGACCAGCCAAAAGAGGATATAGAATTCAGGCAATAAAGGGACTTCCTTAGGCAGTCACCTGAGCTCAGTCTAACCCACTTGGACCTGCTCCTGGCAGCTGTTTTTGCCCTGTCAGGACGAAACTGAATACAGGTGGGTTTGGCACTACAGCAGAGGCAGTGACTGCAGCTGAGAAACACAGCAAGCATGGCCATGGCCAGCTCCAAGACTCTACAGACAGAAGACTTGATTGAAACCCAAGACAGGCCTCAAATGGCCACAAATATGAACACACTTCTAATAGACAGCTCCAGTCATTAAAACAAAGTGTTCATTTTTAATGGAATTTAAGTAGCTCTTCATTTTTAATCCACAGTCAGTTGTGAGAAGAGGTGATCTCTGTCCTGAAGCTAAGTCAGGCTGCAGGTTCCTGAGCTCAAAACCCCTCCTGCGTCATCTGCCTGAGTGCCTTGTAGCTGAGGTTTGCATAATGCACCCAGCATGGCACACTAAATTCTACTGATTTTGTTCAGAAATAGCATTCTAGTATTTCAAGACAAAATTGTCAAGTAAGGAGTCTCTCTCCTTCCCACCACTAAGAATACTCCTAGCATGATAAATTGCTACTTTTATTGGCTACTGTACTTTAAAACCTGAATGCCACAGGAATCTTTACACGTTAACAGAATGTCTTGGGGTGACTACGATATATCCCATATTCATCTTCTCTATGCTAGGGAAAAAAAATTGAATCTTGTGCTTTTAAAACTGAGTCCTGAGAGTGGAGAGAAAAAACCAGCTAGAGAAATCTTTTCAAAACAATTCTAATGTTTCAAGGTTAGTTTTTGCTATGCTGCTGTGCAGTTTTGGGGGTTTTTTTCCTTCTTCAGTGGCTGGGGCTGCAAGGAGGGAGGAAGACACTTTCCTTCTAGCTTTTCCAGCCAGAATTCTGCTGGTTTTCTTCAGAAGGAAGAGACTTAAACTTCTGCATTTTCCTGGACTTTTGATTCCTTCTTCTTCTCTCCTGGACTTGTTGGGACATCAGAATATCAAACCCTCACTGGGAGGCCTTTTCCACTGGTCTGGGGGGCCCCCCATGATCGGCTGGGACTCTGGAGAGGACTCTGGGTCTTCCAGTCTTCCAGTGAGAGACTTCATTATTTATTGTTATATATATTATTTAGTGTTTAGTATTATTATTATTTTCCTTGTGTGTTTGTTAAATAAATAGTTTTTTTTCCCTTTCACTTTCCTTCGAGGACATATTTCTTTTCTCGAACCTGGTGGCAGAGGGTGATTGCGGCCTGTTTTTATCAGAGAATATTTATGCCTCTGAATATATTTGTTCCAAACCAGGACACAGAAGTATAAAAAACCAAATCATATACACATGAGATCATTAGTTGCATGCATGTCCTGTGCTTCAGAGAAAACAAACAACAAATAGGTAAGAAGTGGGCATTACCAAAAAGAAAGCCCACAAAATCCAAGGAATCTCCAAACAGATTTTAACAGGAGAACAAATGTATATGCAGGTATCATAATACATTCAAAGGAGCTTTTCAATACGCCTTTTTCCCACCTATAAAACTTTCTAGTTTGCTGAAAATCTGAAAATGACAGAGCCTGGACTCTGGACTCAGGGGACTACAGTAGCAGCTGTGGTCAGTGTCTCAGCCTTGCACATGAAGGTGTCTAGAAATACTGAGCTACTAAAATTCGGTTGGGAGTGGAAGCTGCAAGCTGTATCAAATAAACATGGATATGCTAATTTAGCGCATGTTGAAAATGAAAGCAAGCTTGAAATTTTCATGTATGATGTATCTGGGTTCCTACTTCATAAAAGGGACATGGAGACATCATAAACTACACTACAAGAGGTTTTATTCACAGATGGACTGAACTGTGGAAGGTGCCTCCTTCCTCTTTTTCCCCCTGTGAAGTAACTCCCATCCATCCACCCAGTCAGCACTGCTTTTTGATTCTCAGCCAACGCCTGGCTACTTTTGTATAAAAAAAGCAACCTCTCCTACTAACCACTACTGAGAGTAAATACTTGACTTCTATTGTGCCTTCTGCAGCTATCACAGAAAGCTGTGTATTTACGTTATTGCTTCCTTGTGTTTGCAGAACTGAGAAAAGCACCTTTCTCTTGATTCAATAATACATGTAAATGTGGCACTTCTGATACAGTTCTATCAGAGCCATCTGTGGTCTTTATTTATTAGGTCAACCCAAATTTCACTCTGATGCTCCTCAGAAAGACAGCACAAAGAGATCATTGCCACATCTTTTACCACGAAGAAGTTGGAAATGAAGCTGTGAAAATACACTCTAAGAATTCAGAATTGTGAGTATACATCACTGCAGACAATGTGGTTAAAGTCATAATCCTGCCAAACTGTAAACTGGGGATGTGAAATAACTGTGTAAGAAGTGAAGAAGAGTTTCTTCCAGTGGCATAAGCAATCCTTCTGGATCCTATTCAGACCAGAAAAACCTGTAGTTTGGTCACCACTTGGCTTGGTCTTGATATATTAAACCACTAAAACTTTTACATGAGTTACCCACACTAAACTTCAACATTAGCAGATTCTTCTTAAAAACTGTAAAATCATTCAGCTTAAAATGGAAAACATAATTTCATGTTTTATTAAGGGAAAAAATAAAGGTGAGGGGAGGGTTAGAATTAACTTTATGAGGCAGATCAGAATATTTTAGTTTGAAGCAGTAGTTTAAATGTGCTTTTTCTTAGGGAGCTGAGGAAATAAGTTCCAAATTATTGCCAGAGTTGAGGTCTATTAAAGATTCAAGCAGAACAATGCAGAGGTGTAACCAAGATGTCCAAGTCAATTTTTAACTACAAAATATGGCATTTCCTGTAAAAAACTTAAGGCTTCATCAGGTGTTATCATTACAATTTTAAATTATCACACCAGAACAGCAGACAAGCAAATCCTTTCAAGAACTTCAGTGGGACTAAACCAACCTAACAAAGCAAAAGAGGAGGAGAACAGCCTACTGAACCAGAAAATACAGGTAACAATTCTTTAAGCTAAACAGTGGACTCTTCAACAAGCTAGAATGTCTTCTACTCAGCAGCATACACAGTAATCAGCTATCTCCTAGAATAATTTCATATGTTAAAGTTGATTGAGACCATAGTTCACAAACAAAGCTTGGAACACATCCAAGATTTGAATCAAATCATTGCTGGTAGTCAAGTCGCACTGACAAATTCACATTAGCAAGAAGCTCCTCTGATTGCTATGAATTCCTTTCAGGAAATGGGCTTAATTAAAAATTAAGTCTGTAGGGCTCAAGACTCTTCTTGTGTTGCAATTTCCTTCTTTGCTCCCAATAGCACAGATATTAATACCTCCTTTTCCTGCCTTCATGATTTTACTCTCTACTTTAACTAATGCACTTAAAAATAGAGCCACTCTGTGGGGTTTACCATGTGCACTGTCATTTCATTCAAATTTACCTGAACACCAAGACAAAGAACTATTTCTGGGTTTTTTTCAATGGGAGAGTTACACTGTCCCTTTTTTCCTAAAACGCAGCAAACCTTTTATTGCCACCCATCCCAACTTCCCCTCTTGCCTCACAAAACCATCAGCTGTAAACAGATCACTTTCATAGTGCTAAATTACACAGAACCAGCATCTAAAAATAAGATGTGACTCTGGAGTCATTCCAAATGAATCTGTTGTCATCTATTCATTCTTGAAGGCATTAAATCAGTTATATTAATATTTTAGGAGAGAGGTCACATGAATGAACATACCTTCATCATATAGTAGAAAGGAAACCAGGACAGAAAGATATCAGAAAAGAATTCAGCTATGCTGAAAACACCATACACAACCCAGTAAGTCAGCCACTGTGTGTCATCATCTTTGTTGGGGCTTTCAATGGCCTTGATTCTGCAAGAAAAAAAAAAAAAAAAAAAAAAACAGGGAGCAGAAGAGTAGCATCTATAACGGTGAAGTTTTTATGACTCAGATTTGTTGTTACATGTGAATCCTCATAATTTAATTACTCTAAGACAACCAGTTAGTACCCATCATACAGACAATGTGCCAAGGTCTTTGAGCAGACAAGCTTTTCCCCACGTCACACTTCAAAAATAAAAGATACTCAAGCTATGAGAATGATCACACCACCTGCCTGGCCTTGCCAGGAACCAACAGTGACCATCCTCCTTCTTTGACAGTCAGAAAGGAATGATGAACAGAGTTGTTGTTTTGAATGAAAAATCCTACAATACCTTAAATTTAAAATGGGGTAACCTTGCCTACAGACAAGGTCTGCACAGTGGATCAGAGACCCATTTGGTGCTGCACAGCTTGAGGTTCCCAGCATCTACAGGGGTATAAGAACATCTTAACTATTCTCTGGGTTTTTTTACAGAGTTACCCCTAATAAGTAATATTTTAACATTTACTCATATGTACATGCATTAATTCCTCTTTGAAAAGGCAAACTTTTCCATAAGATTTGCTCTAAGTCCTAAGAAGCACTTGGACTGCATAAGCAGAGAAGATCAAGCAATACATATCTGCACCACTAATTGTTTTGAATTAGAAATTGAATAGAAACTTGCAAAGTCTGATGTAGATTATAGTACTAAGAACAAGGTACTTTACCTCTAGTAAAGTACTGGGAGTCCTGCACAATGATTTAATGGTCTTTTGTTCTCCAGGTGCTAGGAAAATGCAGCTGAAGTTTATTCAGTTCTGAAAATTGGAAGCTGAAAGATGCACTTGTGCTCCTTCAGTTAAAGTAGTAAAGTGGAGACTCTAGACACATTAAGTTCCACATTAAGAAGTTTCCATTGTAAGAAGTTTTAAAAGGAAATGCTATTAAATCTAAGCCTGATAATGTGAAGCTTAAGAGTATTAAAAAGCATTTGTACTCTCCACTCATTCCATAGGATTAAAACCTATAGAGTCAGTTTAATGAATTTAGTTTTAATTCTTCTACTACTTATTCCTTTAATATCAGCTATTTTTGTTGCTGAAGCAGCACCTACAAGATATATCAGAGGTACAAAGTTTTAGTTCCCTAAGAAAGGCAGAGAGTTAGAGAGGTTTACAAAACAGAAATTGGAGAGTTGGCTTTAAGTCCATTTCCTGGTTTGTGAATTGAGAAACCCTGTGGATTCCATCACTTCCTTGTTGTGTAAATAAGGGGGAGGGAGAGTTAAGGGAAATCATTTATGTGGACATGCCTTATGTTTTAGCAAAAGCACTGGCAAAATCACCACGTGCAGAGAAAACTGGCATAGCTGCTGGATTGAATTACTTTGAAATCCAGTACAAGGACCTGACACTTAACATGCATTATTTCTGCTATGGTTTGTGGCTGGTCAGCAGCGCCCTGCAATGGGAAAAGCAGCAGCCTTTGCCATACTCCATCGTGCACAATAAGGTGCTCTTACTGAGGTACAGCACGAGCACAACTGGAAGAACAGGTTTTCCTGTTGGGAAACACAGTTAGGCAACAGGAGTTTAAAGCAGTCTGCTCAAAAGCAGTGCCAGCTTCAGCTGCTCCTGTTCCCACTATAAACCACATTTTTTCTGTGCCTACACTTAGGGAGAGGGCTACTGATCTATTTTCAAGGTGCGAAACTGTACTTCTGGAGGCAAAGAAAGGACTAGCAGTGATGTTGAGAGTGGTGGATAAATGGAGCAGAGAAAGGAAGCAATGGCAAGTTTCTCTCTATTAAGGAAAACTTGCTGTAGAGGTTCACCATCTGAATTTCTTTAGTTCTGCTGACAATTTCTCCATTAGAGGCATACAGGGTAAGGCTTATTTTACCACAAAAAGCTTGCTAACTTGGTATTTTTGAGAAAATGCTTTGCAGTGAAACCACTAACAGCCTTGCTGTTTTCCAGTCACCATCTAAAGACACACACATATTTAAGGGAGCATTGCTTAAATTTTTGAGTATTATTAAAGTCATCTCAGTAATCATGAAAATCAGCTTTCATAAGTAGAAAGTGCTTAGACTCTCCAATTATGTGGAAAAGGGCAGATGGCATATCACTGTGTTAATGGGCCATGCTCGTGTATCTTCTCTCCTGTAGAAATGGCCTTTGAGAGTTCCTAAATGCAGTGCCAAGGGTGTGCTCCCTTTGAATATTCACCATCTGCTGCTGTAGTTCCTTAGAGGGATACATGAACAACATGCTTTTATTGCCAAAGAGTCACAATCAGCAGTACTACAAGTAGTCAAACCCCATCTGATTTAGCCAGCTGATATATGCAGCATTAAATCCACACATAATTGTTTTTGTACACACTGTAGGGAATATCATATTTCCCCTCCTCCTACAATGGCCTGATCCACGTAGGCATCATGGGTCAAGCTGAAGTGCAGACCCCTACCACACCCACCAAGGTAACAGCCACGTCAGCTCAAAACTGCATCTGGCAGCCATGACTACAGTCCCAATCAAGGGAAAGTGGGAGTGAGGAAAAAAGCAGGATACAGCAGAGTTGCCAGGGAATAAAGGTTTTTAAATGAAGTCAAGGAAAGGCAATTATTTTATAAATATTCTGTCTTTAAATATATTCTGGGGAATATGTCCCTCAGATAAGACTGTCAGTGGAAATCCAGTGTAACATGTCCCTGTTTACCTTTGCCCTTTTATTTATCTCCATTCGTTGCTGCTTACACACTACTTCAATAGTAAGTCACAGAAAATAGTATTTGTCGAAGAACAAGCACAGGTATTTTATGCTGATATATTATAAACTGTCTGAACAGATAGGGGATTTGATCCATTTATAACTGCACTCTTTTCAACATGAGAATCATACCATAATTAAACTTAGTCCTTTACATTATTCTACAGGTATTATCCTGGTGTAACACTCTTTACAATTAACCTTAGGAGAGACATCACAGGTATTACTTCAATCCAAGAACATTTTGTTCTCCTCCATGTTAAATCATGAATCAATCAGCCTAATATTCAAAATGTAATCTCCATAAATAAGTGAAAAGATACAGACTAAGAGGCACTGACACTACTTCCCCCTTTAGGATTGCCCTCTTGTAAGTTATTTCTACATTGCAAGAACAAGTAAGTCAGTCTTGTTAGCACATAACATTAAGATTTCCTAATGAATTAAGGACCATCCAAATACTATAGCTTCAAATTTAAAAAGAAAAGTGATACTGTCATTTTTAATAGTTTTGTTAATTGCTGATTTGACTAAATTCCATGTTACTTATGTGTAGTAATTACCACAAAGAATTTTTTTATAATGCTTACATACTAGTTGTAGAGGTCTTTAAATAAAGCCTCAAACAATTATTTACAGTAGTTCTGCTCTTTGGAGTTAAGAGCTGTCATTAGGAACAGCTTCCAGTAGACTGGATGGTAAATAACAGAGCTCAGTTGTTTTAAAAACATGATGCCTGTCTAACAGTGAAAAGGGCTTGCCGTGAGCCAGCATTGCAACTCGTGCAGACAGATGGAGAACAGCTCAGTTTTTAGCCAACTCTGTTCCTTGATAACCCCTCTAGCTGGTGGTGCCAGCAGCAAAGAGAGAGAGGGCTGTCATGTTCTAAAGTAACCAAGGGCTCCTACTCACTGTGTAGTTCCAGTATCAGAGCACCAGCTCAGTCCTGACCTTGTGCATCCTACAATCAGGCAAATTGAACACCAGATCAAGTGCGGTTACTTTATCTTGTTACCTGATAGTAACAGAAACTGGTCTAATTTTAGGAAGTTGCCAAGTTGAGTTCTTTCACTTAAAGCATCTGACTCATTTCAACAAAAAAATCATCTCTTCTCCAAGAAGAGTGTGTTACTCCTGAACTAGCTCTGGCATAACTAATCATTGTCTACAGTTAACACACATAGTCCTCACAGGCTGAGTTATGAGTTTGGGGTGGGTTTTTTTTTATCTGAGTCCGGATGTGGAAGGCAGAAATAAAGAAATGCCAAACTTTATTGCTGTACTCTCAGGTAAAGTGATCACTTTTATCCCTGAAATTTACAAGGTTGCACTTTACGTGATGACTCTTGAATAAACAAAGTTAACAACTTGGAGACAAAAGATCAGTCTCCCTTTTACTCAGTGCTCATGTTGTAGTTAGGAAAGACTGGACCATTTTCCTTCCTTTTCCTAATCAGTGCTATACTCAATGAGTAGTCAGGAATATTTGTCATGCCCGTAGCCAAGTGTATCCTTCCCACACCCCCCAACACCCACACACTTGTGCTGGTTTAAAAGTAAACTGTCGGGAGAAATGAACCCAATTTGGAGAGGCCACAAGTCAGAGCTACAATTTTACTAAACAGATCGAAGTAACACACAATGACACAAGATAACAAAACTTGACCCACAAGAACAAAGCACAACCCAGCCCCCCTGGGACAGGAACAGCACGGTGCTCATGAGCCCCTGGCCCAGCACTGCGTGGTGACCCTGGGTGCAGAGCAGGAGGAAAGGAAAAACTGGTAGTCAGGATGATGGTCTGGTGGAAGACAGCAGTTCTGTTGAAGAAATGGTAGCAGTCTCCTCAGGAGTGGTAGCCACAGTCCTGCTGGAGTTCTGTTCCCCCTCTGAACCCAGTGAGGAGGTATCCCAGTCTCAAACTCCATGGATTATATCCCCAGGGCTCCATATACCTCCCCCAGGGCAGGGAGTTTCACAATGGTTGTTTTATCTCTGTGAGTCCTGGGATATTTTGGATCCTTGGATGATGTGGGCCATTGTAAGTGCCTATTGTGTCAGTGCAGCTGGGCCCATGAGCAGGGAGGACCCCACAGCTGGGTGTGGAGGTGTTAATGTCTCCCTGAATCTCTTCCCTTATCTATTGTGGCCTGGGGTGTGAAGTGTGTTCTGGGCAGCTGCTACTAATGATTTATTATTAACGTTAAAAAACCCAGAAACTACCTACACTTCTAGAGCTTGTACTTACTGATGTGCCCCAGCTCTTTACGGTAGGTTATAAAATAATTTTCTTCTAGCTATCTATCCAGACAATCCCACAGAATCAACACTCCACAGATCGCCTTAGCTTGGTGCCTCCCTGTCATCCTCATTTCAGACTCCTCTTGGCAGGCTGCCCCTGTGACATCTCACATTTCAGTGTAACAAGTACCTCTGTATTTGGATTCACTTCATCATTTTATCTTATACATGTTCATCCATCAGCTAAAAATCTTCTGCCTTCCATCTTTCCTCTTCCTCACTGGCTGCCATTTACAGATACTGAAAAGATCTTCCTGCCAAATGCACTTACTGCATGTAATTCTACCACATTCCCTTGTCTCAAAATTTTGTGTATCTAGTAGATGGCAGCAGCCAAATTCATGAAGGATAGTAAGGAAGGGGGGGGAGCTCCACTGTCCACGCAGGGACAGATATTATTAGGAGACACCAACAAACTACACAACAGTAGTACAAGGGGTTCTACCTGTTGTTTCTTAAAAGGTAATAGAGACTGAGGTAGCAAAAGGAGCACAGGCCATTTTGCCAACCAGTGAAGTGAATCCTACAGTCTACATGTTAACTCAGCACAAAGCTATATTCCTGGGGGAGCGGGAATCAATGCTCTTATTTCATTGCTCTCTGCTCATTCTTGTCCCTCCTTCACCTGGAATGAGTAATTGTAGGGCTAACCAATGAGTCAGCTTCTCAGTTCTGACCCAAGTCAAAACCAGCTTCCTCAAAACACATTCCCACACACATGCTGGTTCTTTTCCTGGGATTAAGATGCGCCAGTGCCTCAATTCAGACCTACCAGTATAACAAACACCTTTAAATTCTTAGCTTAAATTTAAGATATGGAAGAAAAATTCGTATCTTCCTATGGTTATCACAGTATTAGATTCTTTGCATCTAACCACTTGCTGTCTCCAGAAAGAAACCACATAATTTGCCCAACCAACAGCTAAAAAGGCTTTTATTTTAAATGTGGCACTCTAAAACATAAAAGACAAAAAGTGAGTATGCTTGGACGAACTGATTTGGCAGAACATATACAAAAAAGTAAAAATATACTTTTTAGTGTCTGAAGTCCCATGAAAAGATTATCAGCCATGAGAGAAAACAGCACATGTGCAGACAGATTTGGAAATTTTCTGCTTATATTTATATGAGGTGTTGTGAATCTGGTTGGATACATCAACTGTCTCAAATCATTTATAAAGCAGCAGCAAAGCATTACTTCTGAATCTTAACACATCATGCATAATTTTTCATGATGGAAAGAAGTAAGCATTTGCCATAAAACCTGCTAAGAGAAAGGAAATTTGCTGCTTTGGCTCAGCAAATACAGGAAGGATTTTATGTTTTCTAAATAACTGGGACCAAAGAAAACCAATGTTCCTGTTTTAAAGGTAGGAAAGAAGCAAAGGAACTAGGAGACAGACTCAAGATATCATGACAATATTCCAATTAAGACTTAAACCGAGTGTTTATACTTCTCTACAATCCACCTAGACTGTTTCCTGCTTGTAAAATGCCACGAGCAACATTTGCATAGTAAAAACAGCTAAAGTGAAGTAACAGCATAAAAGTAGCCAAAGCAGAGAGGCATGATTGTACTACACTACTCTTCTCCCTTGAACACACTAGTAATAAGTTCAGACATTTTACTGCCCACAGCTATTTTCATCTTTGCAATTTTTAAACAAAACATGACAGCACTTATGAAATTTCCAATCCTTTGCACGCATTTCTTAGTCATCAAAGGCTCCCTTCCTGCTCACACTCTAATTTTTCTGAGACAGTTAACCAACACTAGCTATGGGTGGAGCTACATTTAAACATGATAGCTCTGGAAAGTTTAGAAAAGCAGTGAAAATGCTAGCAGTGGTATTTACCTACTTGCCAACACTCACTTTTTCCATCTATTAGCCTGATTACTGCTTACTGATTACTGCTTTGTGCAGTTAAAGTCTGCTAGAACTATAAGAAGTTGCCTCTATCATCTGTGGTAAGCCTTTCAATGCTAGTTTACTTTTCTACTTTTGTAGACCAAAACTTTTAAATTTTGGTCCACAAAAGCCTGCAAAGCAAATATAGATTTCAACTTTAAATTAATTATTCTGTTTCATCACATAGCACTTACAGAATTTCATGGAATGAGACTAGAGATTGTCTGACTTACTGGGAAACAGCCAGAAAACTACTGCTTAATTTTGCCTACATTAAGAGGCTCAAGTGGGCCCTTGCTGTGACATGCCATAGATTCAGATTTATGGGAACGGTTTGCATTGCTAAAGAAGAAACTCCTCTATGTATAAAACCACTTAAGACTTACACAAAGCAGAGCTGAAGGTGAACAAGGGGGAACGAGGAGGGAAACAGCTGTGCCTGCCAGAAGTTGCATCAGGCTTTAAGTAGGGAGTTGTCTCCCCCCCACCCCACACTGGCTTTGAGCCACAGGGATGCAAACGTAGGCAGCAGTGCAGCTGTACCCCTTCACACCATCTGCTACATCTAACCCAGCAGCTACAGCCTCCAGCATTTCTCCACTAAAATTCACACCTGCTGCATGGCACTCACTGACAATGAACAGAAAATGACATAAACCAAAGAAAATAAAAAGCAGAATTATACAAGGTCTGACGGGCAGATACCTGCACATCCACAAACTGTCTCGTTTCATGTGTGAACAGACTGAAACCTGAGCTGAGTGTCCATCTATGGGTTTGCTTTGTTTCCAACACATTTTCTTTCAGGCGAGTGTGGAGATGAACAGTAACTACCATGACCGAGGTAACCCAGAGCTAAAACCCCGGTAGATTTGGAACCTGCCAGTGGGTCATCCACCCAGAAGCCTGTTTACCATTTTAAACAACTGCAAGGACAGGAGGTGTTGTCTCTTGCAGAACATAGACATCTGCCCCACTCCTTCAAAAGTGTCTTTTCTGCTGAAGAGAAGCCTGACCCAGTCAGCATTTTGTTCCTGTCCATGGCGTGGGGGCTGAAACTAGATGACCTTTAAGGTTCCTTCCAACCCAAACCATTCTATGACTCATTGTTTCTCAATTTAAACAATTCAGCCACTGACAATGGAGAAATGATACACTGACCTACTTCATAACAGAAGAAAATAAGTCATCTGGGAAAAAGTAATCTGCTTTTTCTCTTTCAGTACCTTTCTGAGACATTTCAGGCTTGGTTCCATTGTTGAAACACCTGTGTAAATATCAAACCAACAGGCTGCATAACACACTCCATTTACAGCTGCTGACCTCTTCCAGAAACCACAGCTTTTACAGCATTTGAGAGCGTGTGCAGCTGATGAAAACAGCAGAAAACTGTTTTCTGTCCAATGCTAGGAAGCAAATTCACTACTGTTAGTTCATACAGCAGCCTCTTCAGCTGCCTTTTCAAAGAGTACAGACTAAGTAGGAGAGAGGAATAAACAAACCACTGTGGCTCTGTGTTCTTTATGCTGTTGGTCTTTGTGCTGTAAGAGCACAGGGGACAGCACCCTGACTGCAGTACATGATCCAGAGCAGCAAAAACAAAAGCAGGTAGAGCAAAACATGGGAAAACACTATGTACCAGCTCTAGACTTGGGAAGGAAAGGCTGGGGACGGGATTGAGCCCACCTGTGCTGTCACAGCAGGCCGCTCCATGAACCTGTCTGTAGGCTGCCAATGAAAGACATTGGCATGCAGCACATCACATGCATTTTGAGTTAGATTTTTCATCCAAGATTATAATTTTTACATGTAAGTGTTTCAGCACTAAAAAGGCAGCTAAAGAAAAAGCATTACCAGAGCATGAGCTGGAAAAAACAGAACTAGCACTGTATTCATGTGCATGCTATTCAGCATATTTTTTTCAGTAAAATTTGTAGCCAAAGAGAATTATCCCATTATTAAAAAAAAAAAAACAAAACTAAACACCTCACAGTACTAACATATGGGAGGTAACTTTTCACATTAAGACACATTTATAACCACTTTCTGATACAAAAAGGAATAGACACTCTACAAAAAGATTTTTACAACATTTTCCAGGTTTGTTAGAAAAAATTGGAAGAAGAATCCTATTAATTCATATTTGCTTCTTTCTTGCTTCCACAGTTCTAAGAATTTGTTTTATCAGTTTATTCACTATCATTGTATAGTGGAAGACATAAAACGTAATCCCAAACCAGTTTCAAAACAAATCAAAAAAATTAAGTAAGATTTTATAAAGTAATTATGCAATTATTATATGAGTTAGCGACCTAACTCAGACATAAAATATTACATAAACATAATTCCTACACAACTATTTTAAGGTTTTTGTTGGCTGATATTTTCACTTTCAGATTTTAATGAAAGAGGATTTTTGAACCAATCTTCTCACTAAAACTTACCTTTTAGAAAACAAAACCTAAGTTGCTCCAGAGTTCTTGGCCTACAATCTCCTAAACCAGCAAACATCAAAAACAGCCTTTAGAAAAGTGTTGTCTGGTTTTAAGCATCACAACCATAAAATGTTTCAAGAGTCTAAAACTAAATTGATCTCTCATACCTCTGAAAAAATAAAAGTGAAGGAAACGATTTTGTGTTGCCCAGGTTCCAATTACAGAGAATGTATTTTTAAAAGCTGCTGACTGTATTTAAGTAGAGTTACATAAAAGGTAAGCACTGTATTTCAACAATATAGCAGTACAGCTGCTAAGGACTTCCATTTTATGAATGTATTAGGTTACACAGAAGGTTTTATTTAGTACATTTCTGCAGTCTTTTGGACCATACTCTAGTGTGGTCTTATTCAACAAGAAGATATTTTGGTCTTGGAAGAGTACAACGTGTGAGAAAGGTACCAGACGTTTTGTTTTTAAGAATATCTAAGGAGGCCTTCCTTTGAAAAATGAAGCATTTAAAAGCCTTTTACTCAAGAGAAGTTACAGTGTTTCCCTCTCCTTTTCAGCAGTTAGGTGGGTTTGTAGTAAACAGCACTGCTTAAAACAGCTCTGACTCACCCTGTTACATTACCCAGTTGGGATTATTACCCACTACTTTTTATCAGACAGATGCTGAGACTACACCAGTGCCTTCCTGCAGACCCGGGAGTGTCCTCAACTCTAAAACACCAGCACGAGTTTTAGCAAACACCGTTACAACAGCAATTCTCCCTCCAGTTACCAACAGTCAGGTAAGATCCAGCTTCCCGCTGAAGATCACAAAGCGGGAAGCCCAAACCCAAAATATAACACGCTACATACAGTGACCGGTTTTCAGGTGTGGAAACTGCCCGGCATCTCCCATTTGTAATTTATGAAGTAGCCCTCGCCAGATGGAAGAAGTGGAAGAAGCCTCGTTCTTTGCTCAGCACCCCGCACCTGGACATGCCAAGGGAAAGGAGCGGGCGGGAAAAACAACGCTTAAAACCACGGCCCCGGGATGACACCCTGACAGACCCGGCACCAGCGCAAGGGATGTGGTTTTGCAACACACGGAACCACCGCGGCAAGAGGAGCAGCAGTCGCGACACTCACGATACGTAGGCGGGGTAGCCGAAGCCGATGATGTTACAGAGCAGGGACGCACCGTACCCCACCACCAGGTACACGGCCACGGCCCCGAGGATGCCTGCGGAGAGAGGAGAGAGCCGTCAGGGCCGAGAGGGGACGAGTCCGTAGCCGAGGGAGCGGGACGGGCGCGGCCGGGGGGAGCCGTCTGGGCGGCGGCCGGGGCTCACCGGTGGCGATGTAGGTTCGGTTAACGCCGGTCTTGCCCTCGATCCGCTCGAGCACGGCGGTCATGCAGTTCTTCTCGTGCAAGAAGCGGTCGAACCTCTGCCGCATCGCCGCGGCCATGGTGGCGATGGTGCCGCTCGCCCGCCCGCAGCCGCAGCTCCGCGATCCCCACGGCCGAGCGCAGGCGNCGGCTCCCGGCGCCCATCCCCGTGGCGCCGCGCCCGGGGGCGGTGGCGAGCGGCAGGGAACCATCTTCCGTCGGCTCCGAGCGTGCTCCGGGCCTGCCTGAGCGCGAAATGGAGTCTGGGGCCGCCCCACCTGGGAAAATCCGGACCCTCCTGCTTTCTGGGGAGCCCCGGGCACCGGCCGTGCCGCGGCACGGGGGATGATGGGGGGCGCCGATGTGCCCCCCTCGGCCTCTTGCCCTCCTTGTCCCGGTGGCAGGGACCGATTTGCAAAGTTAGAGGGACATACATCCCTGCAAGGTATGTGCGCCTTAATGCAAGGTAGTGAGACCCCTGTGTAAAAGATGGCAAGGACAAGGAGGGCACGTAGCCATCTCCAATCTCCTAAAATTGCTCGAAAGGTTAAAAAAACCCCACCCCATTGTACTGTTGATTTCAGACGCAATTAGCAAAAGTCATAAACGGATTTTAGGCATTGGCGTGAGGTAGAAGAGAGGTTATGACAGCATTGTTGCACGGTGTCCCCAAAGGGGTGTGTGTGACTGCTCCGAGGGCAGCAGTTCCCAGCTGTAACTACCCTAGAATTTATGATGTGCACAATGTTCTTGCCAACTAAATATAAATTGTTGGCTGCGCTGTAGTGCTGGAAACTTCCTGGCTGGGCTGAGCCTTCCCAGCAACTCCTCTGCGTCTGACTCAGCATGACAGCTGGTGCTGAGACTCTCTATGCCTTCTTCAAATCTGTGTTGCTCCTAACTATGCCAGAAAACACTAATCAGTCTTCTAAAGATACTTCTTTTGTGTGCGTCTTATCTTCACCTAAGAAAAAATAAGATGTAAACAGCACATTGTGCTTTGGAGCTCTCAGCGTTCTGGGGGAAAGCATCTTGCAAAGAATTTAAATGTAACTACTGAAGTATCTTCTTTCCAGCAGCTGCCTAGTTAAAGGCAAAGGTGAGGAGAAGAGGAAAAATAATAACTAGTCCGTAAACTCAGTTATAAAGTTTGTCCTGTAATTTTAACTCTTTTTGTTTGGTTGGTGGTCGTTTGTGATAAAAGGTTTCACCTTGTTTAATAGAATCATATCATGTGGTTAAAAGAGATCTGTAGAGCTTACATAGTCCAGTCTTCTGCTTAATGCCAAAGCATTAATTAATTAATTAATGCCAAACCCTGGCACACAGGGTTTGGACTGCTGGGGTCTGAAAATCTTCACAGATGAAAATTCTGCACTCTTTTTGGACTGCCCATCACTGTGCTTAACTGCAATCACAGAGATTTTTTTTTCCTCATGTCTGAAACGGAAATTTTCTTTGATGTCACATGTGACTGTTTCATCTTGTCCCTTGCCCCGAATTTCTCTACTTGTGAGGAGGGTCTAGTTCACATTAACCTCCAAACAGCTGAAGGCAGCAATTGATGTACCCACTTAGCCTTCACCTCTGAGAACAAGCACAACAATCCCAGAGCCCTGACCCTCCTCCTATGCTATTGTGTTCCAGTCCTTTTCCTTTTTTCTGTACCCATCTGACACAGAGAGTGGCGGGGGGAACTGTTGGGACAGGTGTTACATAACATGAAGGGATACTGCTGCGTTTAAGATTAGTAACAGTGCCAGCTATCCTTAAGAAATGGTCCTTAATATGATGTGTGAGAGATTTAATTCTCTGCTACAAACACAGCAAAAATCTATAGCTGAATTTAAAATACAGTGATATTAAAAATGTTAGCAATGTCACTGAGATTCCCTTTTTGTCAAGTAGGGACATTGCTCTGTAACAATTCCCTGTCCTTATAGGAATACTTTCTCATGTGCCTAAGGGTTAAAAGTGAAATAAAATAAGCATCACCAAAGGTTGCAGAAAGCAGTGTCTCTCTTACTTTGCTTGTGGGTATGCTGGGATGTGGAGAAGTTACAGCACCTGCTAGATTCTAAATGAGCAATTCTCAAACTGAAAATTTGCAGACTTGGGTCATGTTTTGCAGGAGTGCAATAAGCCCCGTAGAATCTCACTGTTGTCTTTTGTTTCTTTTTGTTTTCTCTCCCATGCTTTCTCTCTTTATGCTTAATAAAGTCCCTCTAAAAATTCTAGTTTTTTTTCTATTTTACCTGTAAGACTGAAGGACTAAAGAGGAGACCAGATAAGACACAAAACTATTATAGAAAAGGGAATTTAATAAAAATGTTAAAAACAACTAAATTCCTGCTGAGTTTTCACAATAACTTGCTATTTTATTTTTTGTTCCTTTATTTAATACCAAACTCTGGCGGCATGAATAGCTCCCCCAGCTGATCTGTGCTAGACAAATTATTTCAGTGTACTAGGATGTGTTGAATAAATGTTTTCTAGCAGTAACATATATAACTGCTTTGTTTATGATGCTTATGTTACAGAGCAAGAGAAAAAATGAGTTGTTAGAAGAAACAAACTGGAAAGTCTAATAGAAACAAAGGTAGGGTACTGTACTGAAAAATAACAACAGTCTTTAGGTGCAATATGCAAAACGGGCAATATTGGGTAGTGGTATTTCTTATTCTCAGAAAAACCTGAAAATAAGAACAAGGAATGGATACTGTAACCTGAAAGAGCTAGCCTAGAGAGGAAGGTTAAAGGAGGATTGCATGAACTGCTCAAGGAGCTGCTGCAGGAGAGGAGAAAAAGCAGAAAAACGCAGCAGGAGTATCCCGTGGAGGACCAAGACACTGAGTGCCTTTCCACCTCATGGGTTTTGATAGTGGAGTCCTGGAAATCAGAAAAAAAACAAACATGTGCAGTAGTACCTATCGTCCAGGCTACTCAGCCTCTAGCTGTAGGTTATGATGAAATACCAGAGCTGCCATCTGAAGTCACAGGCTACAGGACACACCTGGGCTGGGAGAGGAATTGCACCCTTAGACCATGTGCAGAATGACAGGCTGCCTATTCTGCCCACTGGGGGTTGTGCTCTGAAACAAACTAGCAGAAAACAGGATGTTTCTGGGTTATTTCCTTTTAATTGTGCTCCATTCTCTCTATTTGTACCCTAATTATTTCTCTATTTTTATTTCCTAATTAATGCAAATTAGTATAACTGTTTCTCTGCTTTGATGTTTTAAGCTGTTTAGTCTGATTTTGGTATCAGATTGGCCTAGGGATTAGATGTGCTCACTCCCTTCTTTACCTATCTTCAACACTATGTCTTTTCAGCCTAAGCTGTGGTCCACTCCTATCATCCATCCAGGGTTCTGGCTTTAGCACAGGTATGTAGATTCGTGGAATAGTTTGCATTGGAAGGGACACTAAAGATCCATCAGTTTCAACCCCCCTGCCATGGGCAGGGACATCTTCCACTAGACCAGGTTGCTCAAAGCCCCTTCCAGCCTGATCCTGATCACTTCTAGGGACGGGGCATCCATAGCTTCTCTGGGCAACCTGTTCCAGTGCCTCACAGGAAATAATTTTTTCCTACTGTCTAGTCCAAACCTACTCTCTTTGAGTTTGAAACCATTCCTTCTTGTCCTGTCATTTCATGTTTTTGCAAAAGTCTTTCCCCAACTTTCTTGCAGGCCCCTTTAGGTACTGAGGTCTCTCTGGAGCCTTTTCTCTCCAGGCCAGACAGCCCCAGCTCTCTCAGCCCATCTCCACTGGAGAGGTGTTTGGACCTCTGATCATCTTCATGGTCCTCTGGACACCCTCCAGCAGGTCCCCATCCTTCACTGGGGACCCCAGAGCTGGACTTCTTCCAACAATCTGCTTGGAGATCACACCCAAAGGATGTGCGTGTTACCTCAGGCAGCTGGTTAAGCCTGTTTGAGTTTGATGTTGCCTTAACCAGACCTTGTCTTGACCTATGGCCTGTGCTGTGCTTTACAACATGCTTGTCATGTATGTAAAACAACATACATGTTGTTGCCATTAAATTAATGACTACTTGCAAACTCTTAAACCAGAAATTATTTGAGTAAAGTTAGGAAAAATGTTAGGAAAAACCTAATGCAGATTTTTCTGTACAGGCTCACCATTGCTCTCTCTACACAAAGTAACCATGTGATGATTGACTTACCATTTTTTATGTGTTTCTTATCTCCTCTTCAGGGTTCAGAGAACCTCTCCAGGGTTTAGGTACCATACTTCATCCAAATCTTCTACTGAGTGTATCTTATTAATTATTAAAATGTCTTGTGCATTACTACATGTGTGGCCCTTTCTATGGTGCTTCACATTTAATAAAAACCCTGCCAAGATTATTTTCACATCTTTGTGGTTTTCTTTCCTTAACAATCAGGGAATGGAGACAAACATGGATTTAAGCCTAAATTTACATTAACTTTGTCCGGGTGATTTGCTACTACCTAAACCTTGCTTCAAAATATTTTAACTATTTATGTTTCTCAGAATGGATTATGTAGTATTGGTTATATAGTATATCCACCAGCCTCCTGAGATGTAGGTCTCAGCTCTTCCACTCACCCCTTTTCCCATGTTGCACACGGAGCAAAGCGGGGGAGTAGTGCTTGCAGTCTCCTTATATGCAAAATACCACTTGCAGCAACTGAGGTTACTAAGCTCATATTGCTTGCAGTAGTGCTTTGCAGTCCACTTCCCTGATACTTCCATTAATTATCCTTTGCTGGAGATTTTAGTGTAGATTCTGTTTATTCAAGGGCTCAGTGAAAATAAGGCTTTTTTCTGATGACTTAGGCAAGCTGAAATCTGCAATCTCTTGATTGCAGACTCTCCAGATTCTGCCTTAGTCTTATTCTAATTAACATAAGCTGCGGACAAATGTTTATTGAGTTCTGGATTTGGTTAGTTCTTGGCATCTGAGAGCGTCCTCCTTTTCAATGCAATTCTGTCCTTCACTTTGGTCAGCTTCTCCAAGCAAAACTTTCTCCACTCTGAACTGTTGCTTTTCCTGTGCAACCTCTCACCCCCTGAGATTCCTCTCTGAATGTGCAAATGGCTGACACTTTTTTAATCTTCTGCCACCTCTCCTTGCCCAGTGCAAACAGACAACACAAAATATTTTCCAAATATCTTATTGTTGCCTTTCTGACTGCCAAGGTTGGCTGATAAGCAGTGATTAAAAACCAGTTTGACTGCATCACTGGGTGATTCTGCACATTGCTTGGAGCTGTGTGGTGTTGTGTGTACTGGGTAAGCTTGATGATATACCCGCCCTTCCTGCTATCTTGATTGCCTTTGGAGATTGACAAGAAGTATTGCCAACTTTGCCCTCAACATATCTGTGTGTGTACGTTCCCTGAAGGGGCTGAAATGCAGACTTATCTTTAGCAAATTATGACAACCTGAATGTGTCAGCTTTAACTCAACTTGCTTTTTGTGAGGAGTGCATGTTAGTTTAGTCAAGAAACTAGAAAATAAGGTTCTAAGTGACAAAAAAAGAAACCACAGTTATACACAGTTCCAAATCCTATTTATGAACGCATTTATTCTCATATTCTTGTAGTCTTTCAGTAATGTCTCCAAAATGAAGCAAGCAGAAATGTTCAAATATGTCTCTTCTTGCTCTCCTGTCCTGAGGGCTTGGAGCACTGTCTACAAACGTTCACTATATTCTTCAGTTAGTACATTTCTCTTACATTAAGCGGCTTATTATTAAAGAATTCATTGTATTAGGTTGTTATTTTTCAGAAACCATGAAGGGGCTAAAAGTACTGTACTGACATGAGGTGTCAAAATGAATTTTCTAAAACACTTTTTTTTTCTCTTTACTAATTGTAGGAGCTCCTGGTACCAATTCCACATGGGACAGCAGGAGTGGGGTGGGAATGTAGCAGAGCAGCGAAAAAGCAGTAGGAAGAATACCCTGATACCTGAAAGAATGCAGATCATGTAGCTTTACAGAACCTCCTATGTCTACCGTTTCTGGTAAAAAATAAACTCTTTGGATCCCTGAGCAATGGGATTTATCAATTTGCACTCAGACCCTTGCATCTGTCCCTCTGTGAATCAATAATTGTGTTAGTGGTAGATTTTCCTTTCCCTGCCAAAATACTTCTTTATGTCAAAATTGGGGTGATCAACCCATCATCTCAAATCTGGGTAGAGTTAATTTTCTTCAGCTAGTATAGAGCCATGCTTTGGATTTGTGCTGAAAACACGGTTGATAATATTCCAGACCATGTAATGCTCAGTCAGCATATAAAGCTGTGGGGAAAAGAAAGAAGCAGGGGACATTCTGAGTGGCAGTGTCTTCCCAAGTCACTGTTACATGTGATGGAGCCTTGCATTCCTGGGGATGGTTGAACACCTGCCTGGTCATGGGAAGCTGTGAATTAATTCCTTGTTTTGCTTTCCCTATAGTTTAATAGGCAACGGTAATAGTTTGGTAGGCAATTTATGCCTTTCCCTCAATCCACGAGTTTTCTCGCTTTTCTGATTCTCTCCCCGATCCTGCTGCGGGGAAGGACAGTCAGAGGGAGCTCGGGCACTTTGGCGAGGAAGGGGCGGGGAAGGAACAGGATTAGAAACACATTGAATACCTGCTTCTGATTGGAATCAGAGGCTGCAATGGCAGGAGGAGCCGTGGAGGAGCAGCGATACCCTCTGCCGGCAGGGAGGCTTTCCAGGAATGCCACCCGGAGCAGGTTTTGTTTCACAGCATCGCAGAATTGTCAGGGTTGGAAAGGACCTCCGGGGATCACTCACTCCAAACACCCTGCCAAGGCAGGGTCACCGGGAGCAGGACACAGGAATATGTCCAGGTGGGTTTGGAATGCCTCCAGAGCGGGGGACTCTACCACCTCCCCAGGCAGCCTGTTCCAGTGCTCTGGCACCCTCAATGTAAAGAAGTTCTCCCTCATGTTGAGGTGGAGCTTCCTGTGTTTTATTTATGCCCATTGCTCCTTATCCTGCCACCGGGCACCACCAAAGAGTCTGGCACCATCTTGTCAGCA
>WEIV01029015.1:30911-41807 GCA_013390005.1 Calyptomena viridis
CAAACGGGCCGAGATCCCCAGCAGCGTCCTGGACGACCTATGCAGGTATGGACGTGGGGCCTGGGCGTCCCCGGGGCGTGCGGTGCCTCTGTTGCGGGAGGGTAGGGTGGGCGCCTTCCCGGTTCCGCGGCGGGGCGGGGGGCCTGGGATGCTCGGGATGCTCTGGACACCGCGGGGGTGCGGGGCGACCTGCTCTGGCGGCCTCGGCCCTCCCGGGGCAGCCGGGAAGCGGAAGGAAGGGGCTGGCTCCGCTCTCCCCGTGCCCGAGGCTCCGCCTTCCCAGTGGAATCCGTCCTGGACGGGCGGGAAGGCCGACCGCGTCACCCTCTGGACCGTTGTGGGGCTACGCCGGCGACGGGCAGGGAGCCGAGTGTGCGGAGATTTGGCAGAACACGGTGGGCTTTCCCTGCGGTGTTTGGGCTGGAAAAGGTAAGGTTGCGTTGGCGGTGTTTGCACAGGTGAAAGAGGAGCCGGAGCGTGGATTTGGTGTGACGCGTGTGGGGATGGGGGATGTACTTGCCGCCCCGAGGTCTGGATTCGTTTGGAAAGGGTGGCAAGGAGCCCCTTCTGCTGGTTTGCCTCTGCTGGAAGGGAATGTGCCAGCGGATGGGAAAGGAAGAGCCACAGGGGCACCCTTCGGTCTGAAAGTGCCCTGTCCCGATCATCCGTCCTTTCAGAGTGGAAGAGTTGCCTTTTCTTGTTTTAAGGGCTTTACATTTGAATTTTCGTAAATCTTAGATTCTGTGTTCTTGAAAGGGAGGAAGGCGCCTTTTCCCCTTGTGGTCTCGACCTCTGGTGTCTGTGATGCAGCCCTTCGAACTCAGTAATTTGTCTGCTATCCCCAGAATTTGATGCCCCAAACTGGATGTGATATTTGGCATGAAGTAGTCCTTCACCGTCAAAGGGACCCCTTCTGAAGTATTCCCGTACGAGAAGGAAAGGGTACTAGAGAAGAAGGATAGTCCACTTAACTGTAATTGCTGATTTCAAATGAGTGTGAATACCACTGCTCTGTTCAGCGTTGTTTTGCACATGTCTAATGCAAGAGTCAGACATACGCAAGTAAATTGTCATTTCTCTAAGTCTGGCCTCTGAAGCTTTTTTGTGTTTCCATTGTGTCTCCTTTGGGTTCCCTACACAGAGATGGAACTTGCCTTTTAGATCCCTGCTCACATATGAAGTGAGATTTAACACTTTTTCAGAAAATCCAGAGGGGAATTGCAATGTTTACAAAACTGCTGCAGCCCATCAGTGTGGTTACTGATAGAAGGGCACACGAGTATTTGGATCTTACACTGAAATAGGGTCAGTCCCACTGTCTTACCGTGTTTCTTTGAGCTGTTGTCATCTTCTAGCTTTGAAATGGTGTTTTGTCTTACAATTGTGTGGGTGTAGTCAAGTATTTAGCTAGAAACAGGTTATAAAAATAGCTGTAATTTCTCACATTCTTCAATCTGTGTATGATATTAGTGGAAATTTTGATAGAAAAAGCTGAGCAATTTTTTGTACTCAGTTACTGAGTATTGTTAAATAACAAGTCACAGGTATCCATGTAATTTTTTTTGTCATGTGCTACTCAGTTGTTCTTTACTGAATAAAGTAGTGGAAGTGTAGAGATTTAATGTAGCTTTTGGGGATTTCTTGATACTCTTTCCTATAAACAAGTGCTGTTGCCCCATCTTAAGGATTATAGTTAACATTGCTCAGGAGACAAATGCTCACCCAGCCACTCCCTCCCCTAGTAAGATGAGGGAGAAAATAGGATGGAAATCTTGTGGCTCAGTGTAAGACAGGAATGTTGTTTACCAGTTACAACTGTGGGCAAAACAGACTTCAGCTGGGGAAAATGAAGTGATCTTGTTGACACTTCAGATAGATTTGGATAGAGAGAAACAAAGACAAGAAATTTCCACACCTTCCCCTGCACCCCTCTTTTTCCCAGGGAAACTTCTTGTCAACTTCATCTCTTCATTCTCTACTCCTTTACCTCTTTCCTCCTGAGCAGCTCAGGGGATGGGGAATGGCGATTGTAGACAATATGTAACACTTCCTCTCTGCTGCTCCTTCATTATGCTTTGCCCCTGCTCCAGCTTGGGATCAGTCCTGTAGGCTGAAGCTCCTCTGGGAAATATCCATCTGCCCCAGCACAGGATCCTCCAGCACGTGGCCCCTCACTGCCAGCCCCATGGCACCTGCACCAAGTATAGCGTACCACATCAGTCACTCCATGTAACTTAGAAGTTAACTTTTTGATTAATAAGGCTTTGTTCTTGTTCCTCTAAGCCTAATGCCCGGCATGTTCTTTTTCTTCTTTGATACTGCTACATAGTGTATCTTTAGATTTATGTTCAACTGCAGTACTGCAGCAAGAAAATATCAACTAGCTATAAAATAAAATAGACTTTTATCTTTTTATCTTTTATCTACAGCAGCTTTATGTGTAAGGGCTTTTTTCAGCACTAAGAATAGAGCCTTCAAAGTAAATGAGCAGTTGGGGGTGGTATTGCCAGCTGAAAATCGGGAAATACTGTTGATGAAGTGAACAAGGGAGAATCATAGAATAGTTTGGGTTGGAAGGAACCCTGAAAATCATCTGGTTCCAGTTTCCCTTCTGTGGGCAGGGACATCTTCCACTAGATCAGGTTGCTCAGAGCCCTGTCCCACATGGCCTTGGACACTTCCAGGGATGGGGAATGTTGACAGCTCATGTGGACACCCTGTTCCAATGCCTCGCCATCCTCACAATAAAGGTTTTTTTTTCCCTAATATCTAATCTAAACCTGCCCTCTTTCACCTTAAAGCTATTTCTCCTTGTCCTGTCACTATGTGCCCTTGTGAAAAGCCTTTCTCCATCTTTCCTATAGCCCCTTTTAGGTACTAGAAGGCCTCAAGGAGGACTCCCTGGAGCCTACTCTGGGTTGAACAATTCAAATTCAGTCAGCCTGTCTCCATAGGAGAGGTGCTCCGTCCCCTTAGTCATCTTCAGGGTCCTCCTCTGGACTTGTTCCAACAGGTCCCCATCCTTTCTGCACTGGGGGTCCAGGAGCTGGATGCAGCACTCCAGGTGGGATCTTACAAAAGTAAAGTAGAAGGGAAGAATCCCCTCCCTCCACCTACTGCCCACGGGCTTTTCTTCAACAGAATGGGCTACCAGCACACATTGCTGGCTCACCAACACCTCCAAGTTCTTCTCCCCAGGGCTGTTCACCATCCATTTTGTGCCTTGCCTGTATTTGTGCTTGGGATTGCCTGATCCAAATGCAGGACCTTGTACTTGGCCTTGTTGAACTTCATGAGGTTCACAGAGGCCCCTCTCTGGCCTGTCAAGTTCTTCAGGGGTATCTGGTGAAGAACCCTTTTTCAGTGTGAAAATGGGATAAGAAGATGAGACATCCATGAACAAAGTACACAAGACACAAACATGGTGGAGGAATAAGGAAGGTGGTGATAAGAACCAAATCTGGCCAGTGATTTATGTGGGGGTATGGGAATGTTCTTTCTTGCAAGTTTGCCTAAACTCCTGGGAAACTGAGGGAAAAAGGGGAAAATCAGAATAAAAAATATACACAGACACAGACCTAGGAAAACACAACTGGCAACAGCAATAAGAAACAAACCTACTAGTTGACTACTTGAGGGGCTGTCAAGAAACCACAGGGACCACTTTTAGGAAGATCAGCCTGGCCTTTGCATCCGATAGGGCTGTAAACCTTGGAGGAGTCACAGGGAAAGTCACAGGGAAAGGGAAGCAGGGAGGGACAAGGCAGGGGTAGGCAAAAGGGATTTAAGAGGGGGTCATTGCAAAACACGACGAGTTTCTGGCTGAGCCTTCTGCTTGAGTGTTACAGTCCATCGTATCTGCTTACATCTTCTTAGCAAATATTTTCTTAATTTTGTCTCTGCATAATTTCACTCTCTACCCCCATACATGTGTGCTGCAAGGATGAAGTGCTAGTTACTGATGAGACCAGTGTGTGAGAGTGCACAAGGTGTCAGCTGCTGGAGTGGGGGGGGTGTCTAAGTGCCAGCTGCTCACAAGGGTGCGGGGGTCTCAGCTTCCAGCCTCTGGGGTGGGAATGATGAGTGTCCTGGGAACCAGCTGCTGTGGGAAAATTGTGTGAGCGAGGTGAGTGTGCGCAGAGCTCTGGCAGCTGCAGCAGGGCCAAGGGTCACAGCACTTGTGCCAGGCTGGCAGCGGAGCCAAGTGTCTTCTCTTCCCCAAACCTGTTGCGCATGTGAACTCACCAGCAAACTTCAAGCTGGACCATCTAGTTGGGCAGGGACCTGTGTGATGGGTATGAGGAGCTGGAATGTGGACAGGGGAGTAGGGTGGAACGAGGGACCTGTGCTGGTACTTGAGGGACCTGTGAATGTTCCTTTACCTGTGAACCTGGAGAGTGTCAGGTGGGTGCCTGTACAAGTGGCCTTCTGCCTCCCTGTCCTCGGCCAGAGTGCCTGTGAGAGGCAGCCAGTTTTGACATCCTGGAACAATTTATACCTGACGGATTTTAAGTAAAGATGTCTTAATTGTTTCCAGCTCTAAGAATGATATTACGTGCTTTTAGAATTTAGCTGGTGGTACTCAGGAGAGAAATGTAAAAGATTCCTGTAAAATGATTTAAGTTCAATGTATGACTTCACATTTCTAAAATGAAAGTTGTGCTTTTGATACAAATGTATAAATAAGTGAGGCTTCTTCTGCTTAAGTAAAATAAGCTATCCCCCAGTGCTACTTAAACTGACATCTCTGGTACTCTCTGTGCCAGTATCTGAGCTAAAGCATAATATGACCTGAAAAAGAAACCGGTTGTCCATGTTCTGTTTGAGACTGAGGAAATTAGTAGGATCATATTGAATTTTAGAATCTACATGTATTAGTAGTTTACTGTGGCTCTAAGTGAAAATACATAACCATGTTTAACTTGTGTCCTGAAAACAAATGCAGTGAAATCTCTTATCGGAGTTTGCAGATGTTCTTTACCGAACTTGTAAAAATGCTTTCGTTTTTGTAATACAGGCAGTTATGTAGGTTGTCCTCACGCTCTCTGTTTTCATAACAGTTAATTTCCTTACTGATTGTAATTGATATTTCTGAAAGAACATCATAATCCATTTTCCTTCTTGACTTTAAAAATTGTATTTTACTTTGTGAAAACCTTTTACTGTCCCTGCAGAATGTGAGAAGGATCTGGTAGTCTATTGGCATATACTAATGGATCAGAAATTCTACTATTGTAATGTGTTTTTGTTGTTACCTCTATTAAATCAATAGATTTAGCTAATCTTAGTCTTCTTTCTTTTCTGGCAGCCGATTTATTTTGCACATTCCAAGCGAGGAGAGAGATAATGCAATCAGAGTGTGTTTTCAGATTGAACTGGCCCACTGGTTTTATTTGGATTTCTACATGCAAAACACACCAGGATTACCTCAGTGTGGGATAAGAGACTTTGCTAAAGCTGATATCCTTTTTATTGCTGTGATTGTTTTCTGTCTCAGTGGTGAAGTGCAAACTGAATATTGTTAACAATATTTCATAGCAGGAAAATGTCAGTTCGTGTGTTTGTGATTAAAAGTTGGTATTGCTACTTATGTGGTCTTACCTGTTCATTGTTTCCATGATTTTGTGCCACTCAAAAGAGATGTTTCTTAAACTGCCAAAGAACTGTGGAAAACTGGTGATTTCTGATCTTTGAGGAGTTTTCCTCATGGTTGCGCTTTGGCAAGCTAGGTAGGTTTTGAGGATGAGCTGTTGGAGCTATCCAAACTGAACTCCTTAGTTTTATTCATTTTCAAGTAAACAGTGACATAAATGTTGACATAGCTGAAGGTGGTTATCTGTTCCCCCATGGGCACTGGTATGCCTTTGTTGGAAGTTTCTATTCGTAGGGGAAAGGATGCATTTTTACTGAATTCATGTGATTGGACCCTGCTCTTTTCATTGCTTGCAGGGGCTGCTGGAATGTACACTATTGATTCCTTGTTGGAGAAAAGTTTGTGGCTTTCATCCAGCAAGTGTTTTAGTTTTAGCCTTTTTCTGTCTGTTCTTCATATGGGATTGGAATATTGCTTCTAAGTTTCAGTTTAATATTATCCGTGGTTTCACTGCACAACTTGCTTCTCTGTTAGTCTGGTAACAAATTTACTTTGAAACACTACAGCTTTTATTTTAACAATAAACTGTGAAAATATGATCATGTTCTGTTAGTTGATATTATGCGGTTATTTTTTATTTATTTTATGCATGGTTTTAATTATAAATGTATTTTCAGATCAACAGAACTCTAGTAATTGTAGGCAGTGCAGAAAAAATGTTACGTGTTCATTACACCTGTCCTTCTCTAGCTCACATTTACAAAAAATATTAGTTCTGCTGCAGTGTCGTATTTTAAGTACTCTGCTTTTTTATCAATATTATAATATTTTTATAATAGTATAACCTGTAGTACATTATATACTTTTATTAAGTATTAAACTTGTAGATTTGCTCTCAAAATTTTAGAGTTATATAAAGGTTGTTCATGTTTACATGAGTGTTCATAAAGTGCATTAGAATTTAGATTTCTGTAACTTGATGCCATTAAAAATATTTTTTTTTTGCGTAGTAAATACTATGTAAGTACAGATTCTGTACCATAGTCCTAATGAATGATTGCGAGAGAAACTTATCTCCACTTAACTTCAAGCACAGGATGAAGCTGTATTTTTTTTCTGTCACTCACTTCAAAATGAAAGAAATCCATTTAAGAATAATACATATTCAAAATAATTGTTGCATGAATACTATTTTTGTTTAAATTAGGGAGACCTTCTTTCAAGCAAGCAGCCTTTTTTCTTGGTTTTTATTTATTTATTTAATTTTGTCTTATATTGTAATTGCCAAATTGCTCGATGCTTTCTGACCTCCAGTGTTTGGTACTGAATTATTCATAATATTTTTTTACTTCCAAGGGAATATATCGTGAAAGCGCCTCGGGGAGGGAGTGTTTATTCTAAATGTCGAGTGGGTGTCTTTTGTATGTCTGTGTGTGATTTGCAACTGGCTGCTTACGTTAATTTTCCTTGACATGCTGCTGTACTCTTCAACCACTGTCCTTTTTTACTGCCTCAAGGTGAAGATGTACAAAAGGTTTTAGATGAGTGGAAAGAATACAAAATGGGAGTGCCAACCTATGGTGCAATTATTCTTGATGAGACACTTGAAAATGTAAGTTTGGAAATAGTTGTGAAGGACTAGAGGGAAGGGGGCAAACCTGGCAGAAGTGATTTTTTTTGTGGCTTACATTTTCCTTCTGGAGAAATTTAGATTCACTGTCAGTTTTGCAAACTAACACTAACAGTTTTTCGCTGATAGTTATTTGACACTGTTGACTGTGTGCAGAAATATTATATGTGAACAGTAAACACGCTTCTACTTAGTTTCCTTCTCAGTTTTGTGTTTTTATTTTGAGTTACATGATCCCATAAGGAGTTTCACAGTTCTTGCTAGAACACAGCAAACCCAAGTGGTTCCTTCCTTCAGGCTAAAATATCCTTTTGGAGAACAAGGGGATGGTAGAGGGAAAATATTTAATAGAATTTGGTGAGAACACCTGCATGTTTGCCAGTTGCATTCCCTTGTATTTTGTAGGTTCTTTTGGTTCAGGGCTATTTAGCAAAGTCTGGCTGGGGATTTCCAAAAGGGAAAGTAAATAAAGAAGAGGCTCCTCATGACTGTGCTGCTAGAGAGGTAAGTTATATCTAATTCCTTTACATTTAAGCTGAAGAAGAACAATCTTGCTGAGATCAGGATATATGTGTTAGATGAAAAGACATCTTACTTAGGTGTCTTTTTATTGGAATCAGGTAAATAAATAGTCTGGTTTTGCAGTCATCTTCTGCTCTACCTTCTGGTGCTTTTCTGAGTTCCAGAGTAATAGTCAAGGTTGAGGTTATACAATAAAAATAATAATAAAAATTCTTCTATGTTTCAAAATATTGTTTTGCAATAATGTGCTAAATGAAGTGGGTACTGTTTTAAAGGTTCTGTGCTGAACTGTCTGTTTGCTTTTAAGTATTATCTGTGTTGCTTGGGAAGTTTTTTGTACTTTATAGCATTTGAAACAAATTTCAAGGGTTACCATAACTGTAAAAAGGTAAAAAAATGGGAATATAGCTTATGTACACTGGGCTCTGTAAAGAGGCTAAGGAGTTGAGTTGGAGGTTCTAGAATTTTATGTAAAAAGGAGTTGAGTTGGAGGTTCTAGAATTTTATGTAAAAATTGTGAAGAACTTTGCTGTTCTATTTTTCAGTGATGCAGGAACAAGAATCAATGTATATGGCAAGTAAAATCTGAAAAATAAAAGCTGTATATTAAAAATGTCTTGTAAAAGAATATTACTGGCACAAACTCAGTGTTCATTTGACATAGTACATCCAGAGTTTTTGAGAGAGAAAACTAGAAGGTGAGGGTAGGCACATTTGGTGTTCTTCACAGTTGGACTGAATCAGTATCTGGGAAATCAAGGATTTTTTTTTGTTTGTTTTAAATATGCCTGTCAAAGATAGACTAGGCATAACTGCTTCAGGGGGAATGACACCAGGAAAAAAAGTATGCCTTCCTCTTTAATTCATGTTGTGATAGCAAAAGCATCAAAGTGGGCACAGTTATACTGGAAAAAATCTTTTGATGGTGTTTTTAATTTGAAGAATTGATTTAGATGTCACTAGTGGACAGCTCTGTTGCACTGTTGCTGTGATCTTTTTTCCTATCAAGTTGGATTGTCATTGTGGATAAACTGACAAATTCTTCAAGGCTTTATGTGTGGCCAGGAATTGGGATGTCTGTAATGTCTGAAGTAAATCTTTTAACTGCTTTCACTGAAGTCTGCACAGATCTAAAACCCTAACCTGCATCTGTGTGAGATCTGATTGAAGAGGTCTTCACTTGGCAGTGCCTACACAGTTCAGTAGTATTTCAGAAGCTGATGAGGACTAAACTATACTGAATGGATGATTCTGTTGTTAAAATAAGCTTTTACAATGAATTCACTTATCTGGAAAGATCATTTAGGAAGGGAAACGGTTGGTGTTAGTAGTAACAATCTGTCTTATTGAAACAATGTATGGCGGGGATGTTTGTTTCCCCCCAGAACTCTGGTGGTGTTTGTGTAATTGGATGATGCATTAAGGGATGTAAGTGCTAATTTGAAGGATAACTGATAAATTATTTTCTTTCTATTAGAAGGCTGTTGGTTTTTTCTTATTTTTCTTATTTTTCTCAGCATTTTAAAAAATGGAACTTAGAAACATTTTGCTGATACCAGTACATAAACTGATATTGCATAAGATATTTTAAGTATTTCTATTCTTATTTTATATTCTGTTACCTGTTTCTATTTTTCATTTTATGTTTCCAAGTAGGTGAAAGTTGAGAAGAGGTTTTACTGAAGATCCTGTCCCTATTTTTAATTCCAAATCTGCTTTTTAAAAAATTTATCTGGGGACTTCTGCCTCTGAACTACTGGCAGTGGGGCTTAATAGCCCTGGAGTTAATACCCAGTTCCGTGAGTGGTTGTTCATGTGCATGTTGCACTGTCTGGGCAGAAATACTTTGCACAGTGTTGTATCAATCCTGCATGTCTTCTGAGTAGTTGTGTTTTCTGTGGAGATTGAGGCCAAGAAACTTTCTAAAAATGAGCATTTACTTAGCAAGCTTGGAGGCACGATCTGATTTAAGCTAGTAAGGGTGTTTGAAATTATTCTTTTTGTATTATAGTTGTTGTCAAAAGTAAATATTTCTAAGTAAGACTTTGAGCAACCTAATTAGAAAAATGTGCCCAAACTATTCTGTGAATCTATGATCCTTCACTGCAAGGCCATTAAATACGCAAACAAAATGCTCTCTTAAAATGTCAGTGTCTTTCTAGTAATTTGGATATTACTAGACACTTTTTTTTTTTTCCTTTAATGTAGCTGACCATATGGGTTTAGGGAGTTTCTGTGAATGTGTGTTTGATTGTTGTAGTAAAAGTTTTGCTACTCTATCGCTGGGTTTTACGAATGTAGAAGTGGCTGTATGTGTTGGTAGTAAAAGGTTCTCAAAGAAGGAAGGTTGTTGGAAAAGGAAAAGTTGAGGTGCAAGTAAACCTTGATAGAATTTTAAGATGTCATTACTGCCAATTAGTGAATAAGACTTCCGTTTATCCAGCAGCATGGAAGAGTAGCTAGAGAATTCCCATCCATATTAATAAGTTGCTGCATGAAGGTGTGATAGAGTTGTTTCAACTTTCATTACAGGTCTGCTGGCTAAGAGAAATATGAAGCACATAGGATCTTACGTACTTTTTCTAATATTGAGCATGTATTTGTTTGTAAAAGCTTGTTTCTCCCAGCAGCTTTCATGGATATATCTGCAAATATTCCTTCTATCTGAAATATTCCTTCCCTTGTAATGATAGGTTGTGAAAGGGTAACTGATTTAATCTCTGTGCTTCTCAGGTGTTTGAAGAAACTGGGTTTGACATAAAAGATTATATCTGCAAAGAAGAGTATATTGAGCTGCGGATTAATGATCAATTAGCACGGCTGTACATCATTCCGGGAGTTCCCAAGAACACAAAATTCAACCCCAAAACTAGACGGGAAATCCGGGTATGTGTTATCTTGTTTGAATCTACACGAACTTTGTGGAGCTTGATTTTTAAAGCCAACAGTGTGTAAAATAAAAAAACTACCATGTGCAGTGAATACCTCAAATGTTAGGTACTGATGACACCCCTGCGCTGCAGGTCATGTTGACTTGTTGCAGCTCAACTGCAAAGACTGGTATTTGACCATTTTTCTGACATCTCCATTCAGTATGACAACATCAGAGCATGCTGTCAAACTGTAATTCTTCCCTTCTTTTCTCATAGGT
>WEIV01029015.1:41854-52378 GCA_013390005.1 Calyptomena viridis
TCCAAGTTACAGGTGCATATAGAACTCTATATTCTTCTCAAGTTGTAGTTATTAGCTGGTGATATACAAAAGCATGCATATGAAAAGGATGAACTAAGGGTCTCTTTCATGGCTAATACCATCCATATTTAAGGAATATTATATTTTAAGGAGGTTGGAAATGGGACAGAAAACGAGAACTATTTTGGATGGTTTGTGTACCGTTAGGCCCTTAAAAGGTATTGTGACAGGGAAAGGCCAAAAGCTTAGGTAGTAGATTTGTTGGAAACTTTGTTCCTGATATCAATAATCTTTGACGTTTGCATATTTTATATGGCAATTCACTTTAAAAGAGCTCTCCCTATATTTCTGTGCAGATGGTGCCACTGAACAGGGCATCTGGCATTCTAAATAGGAAAAAGTACTTGTGGTTGACTGGACAGAACTTAATTTCATGCATCAGAGACCTGTTTTTCAAAACAGAAAGTAAGATGGAATTTGAGGGTTTTTTAAAATATACAGTAAATATCTCCATCAGAGGATAGGTAGATAGATAGAACAGAGACCATCTGTGGGTGAATGACGAGTTCTTGTGATGACAGAGTTTTGAAACATTGTCTTCATCTTATCTAATAGAACCAAGATTGTATTCCCTGTAGAACTATATTGAAAACTTGTTCAGTTTGTACATTATTTCCATAATATTCATCCTATCAGGACTTGGGCTTTTGGGTCAGGATTCTGAAATAGAAAGCCTCATGTGGGTTCTTCTACACTGTCTGTAGTCAAAATTTCCGATTTCTTTCCCCCTTTTGCTAAATACATACTTTTAGTATTTAAAATTATAAACTGTGACACAAATCCTACTCTTTACCCGTGGGTGGGGTGACAGATAAGGTCACAAAAAGGAGAGAGAAGCTCTTGATGGTTCCTGGAAGACCCAGGACTGGGGGAGACATTCCCAGAAACTGATAAGCCTTGGTGTGAAAAGAATGGGGCAATACCGAGGTACTGCAGCCTTTCTTCTAAGACTTCTGGAGGCATGAAATCAGACATGGTCTTTGAGCCTCTGTCTCTGTCCTTTGTCTATCCCAAAGCAATGGTCTAACGCCCCCAAAAAGATTTGTTTATTTGCCTGACTTGTCACTGAAACTGGTCTAAGAGAAAAAATATATATAAAAGAGATTTGAACCTAGAGAAAAACTGGGGAGTAGTTCCATCCGTATTCGCAGAGGTAACTGAGGACTGTCTCTCTCCCTCCACTCCACTTGAACCTCTCCGGGTGAGCAATCATTAACTAATGTTACTTTCTTTCTTTTTTTTTTTTTTATACTTAACACTTTGTTTTGCTCTAGGTGGTCATATCGCTGTTAAGTTTTGTTTTGACAGTTAAGTGCATCTCACTGTCTACTTTTTTTTTTTGTTAGGTTTGTTGTGTGGTTAAAGTTATTTTCCTGTTAAATTCCAAGATTTTTACTCTAGTAAAGAAGTATTTTCTGCTAGTAAAATACTTTTAATTTCTCTGCTCTAGTATAGTAAGTTTTATTATTAAATTGCTTTGTGCCTGCTTGTGTGGCTTGCTAATAAGTTACCTGTACATAATCACAGTATATGTTTGTAGTTAAAATGTTGTCAAAGACTTATTGACTCGTTTTAAATTGTCACAATTTGGTATTAATAAACTTGTTATTTTGTGAACTGATTAGAATTAATCCATGGTATTGTGGTGCTGTTAGTTCTCAACAGCAAAATTACACATGGGAGGGCTTCCTAAGAGGTCTTGTGCTCTCTCTTGCTATTTAATGAAGTCCTTGAAAAACTTCCCTTCCAAAATCAGCAAAAATACCATGTTTTTGTATTTTACAACAAAACCTGAAACTTACTCTCAAACGAAATCCCTTCTTTCTGATAATATTTGAGCCAGTATTGGTGGTCTAGTATTGATGTCATTTTAAGTAAAAATAGCAATAATAATAATGGCTTTTAAAGTTATTTAAAGCTTGTACCTTTATTTATGGCATTCTGTTTGCAGTAGTTTGGTCGGTTTGTTGGGAAACTCTTATCCAGAATTTAGTTTCATATTTTAGGTGAGATGTCTTGCAATGAGTATGTGCTGTACCATGCTACTCTGTAGTGACAGTCATAAGAATGACACCATTGTTAACCTTTTGTGAAAAATTCAGTCGTGGCCTATTATTTTAAGTCTTCCGTGGTAATTTTTTAATTAAGGGAAATAGTTGTGGCCTTACAGAATGTTACAAATATGTATTTTGATTTTATTTCTTTTTTTTTTTTTTTTTTTTTTTTAGAATATTGAGTGGTTTTCCATCGACAAATTACCATGCCACAGAAATGACATGACCCCAAAGTCCAAGCTGGGTTTGGCACCTAACAAATTTTTTATGGCAATTCCCTTCATCAGGTATGTTTGAGATGAGGCAAATGCTAGGTCAGAGTCTTCCAGAGAACTTTAATTCATTAGATTTGTTTTAGTAAGTAGATTTGGTTGTACTTCTTGCTCACAGGCCATTGAGGGAATGGATTTCCCGAAGGAACGGAGATTCCTCAGATAGTGACAATGGTTCATCTGCAGGGAGCACACCTTCTAAGCCTAACTTGGAAAAAGCTAGGTAAGAAGCAGGTCAGTTTTAACACCTCTATATCCTTTCTATAAAACACTGCTCATACAAAGCTGCTTGTCCTTTCTCAGGGTATTCGTGTTCCTATAATAGAATGGGTTTTTTAAAAAAAGTGCAAGCTTATCTCATTAGACTGTAAATAGTCATGAGAACTTCATGTTGTGCTACACAGGTGTCAGAACTGAGATAGTTCCTTGAGTCTTGTTTATAGAAATTAAAAAGGCCAGAAGCTAAAACAAATAGATGACTTTCAGTGCTTCAGGTTCAATGTTTTTAGTTCTTCCACAGAGGAAAAATAGGACTCCCTAAACTAGGACTGTAAAGTACTGTGAGAAGCAGATAGCTTGACAAAACCTGTGGGGATCTGTAGGGGAACAGGCGCTACTGACTTTTGATTCAACTCAGTGAAAAGTGGTAGAGCAAACTTTAAAAACCTGTAGTCCCTAAAAGAAAGCTCCAGTAATGCATGTCAGATCAGCACCAAGACTGAGAACAGCAGGACAAATGCTAACATGGATCTGGCCTCTTGTCTGTGGAGAACATATGTTTTCTACCAGGTGATTTGATGGGGTGCCAATTTGTATTTGATGAGTGGACGATATAAAGAAACTACAAAGCTTGCAGGCTGTAAAATTTAAAAATTTATTCCCACAGGGAAACAGATAGGATTTTCACCCCTCCCGTTCCCTGTCACCCCCCCCAGAGTGAAGCATGCTTAAGTGGACATAGATTATACATACGCATAACTACTCTATGAATAAACATCATTAACTAGTTAGCACAGTCAACATGCATCTCTGCCCAGACCCCTGCCCCACGTGGAGTCTTCTGGTGGTATTTTTGGGGTCTTATCACCTTAGACCTAAGAACACTCTGTTATAAACACTGCTTAACAACAAACTTGTTTAATTTTGTGAGACACCAACTCATCTAGGGTGCCACTTGCTCCCTCTCCCTGTTCCACTGTCCCTAATGTTCTGACTATGCTTTTAATTCCAACCTTATCATTAACTAGGCAAGGGGAGAGAAGTAAAGAGAAAAAACTACATGAAGCTCTAACTTAGCTTAAAACCTTAAAACCCATATTAAAACTCAAACCCTCTATTTCCAAATCACAGCAGGCAAAATAAAGTGGGGTAAATGCAGTGAGCATTATTAGAGTTTCCACACAGGGCTACTTAGGGCTTGACTTCCAGATTGTTCTCAAAAATGAGAAAATTCTCTCATACTACTTCTGCTATCAGTGGGTTTGAAGTTGTGTTGTAAACTCTGTTTTCCTGTACTAGATCCAAACTTCGCTGCAGTCAGCAGGTGTTTACGGATGGCTTTTCAGGAGAGCAGTGGGTGAAGCCAAAGCAGCCACAGAAGCCATGTAATCATCCTGAGGTGTCTGAAGTTTTGAAAATAAAGGTAGGCTGTTTCTTAGGCAAACATATGCATCTGGACTGTTTAAAACAGATGTCCTTGTTTGTAAAGATTCCTCTCTAGAATGAAAATAGTGAATTTTATCACCATAGAATGCAAAAATAAAAACATGGGGTGAGGAAATGCTCTTGTGAATTCTCAGATTTGTCTCACTTTCAAGGTGGTGGGTATTAGGTAGTTAATTGTGTGGTTTCAGCTGTAGATAGTAATTACTACTCACCATTTTGGTGTCTCCCATGTGCCATTTTGAAGGTTTTGAGTATCAATATATCCATTTGAGTATTAATCATATGCATCAGTGCCGCAACCCCTCCTCAGATGGCTGTACCCCAAAAAGCCCAGGCCAGCTCGCAGCCACCCTGAGGGGCTCTGGGCAGTATCGGGCACCAGGTGNAGGAGAAGACACTGGTGGAGTGAACTAAGTGGGATCAAAGGAAGGGGGAGACAGGGGCAGTCCATTTACAGGCAGGGCTAACAGAACTGTACATAAAATACAAATGCATATCTTAACTTATAACACACACCGCCACACATCAGTGCATGGGAACTCACTGAACTGAATTTATTGTGTGATAATTCTGTACTGGTGCAGGACAGACACAGTAATAGCTGATGACTCTCTAACTTGAGTGTATGTTTGGTTAATTCAGTGTGCTTCAGTTTGTCTACAAGAGAAACAGTTTACATGTTTTTAAAAAGTTATTTGAAGTATTAGCTAGTAATTAGGAAGTGTCAATGCAATGATATTCATTGCTGCCATTAAACAACTCTCTCTACTCAATTTGGACAGCAGAGTCAGAGCTCAAGGAACAATGGCAGAAAGCAACATCAAGACAATTCCAGTCAAAAGAAGCGAACAAATGGAGTCCACAGTCAAGCAGTTAAGCAAAACCATACCTTGGTAAGAAATTTGCAGTGGCTGTCTCATTAACAGGTTCCAGTAATGCTTAATGAACATCCAGGCCAGTGTCCTGCTGAAATGAAGTAGAGTGCATATCTATCAGAAGTATATTTATCAGAGTATTTTTATATGTATGTATGTATATATAAATGGATGACATTTCTTACCTTGTATGCATATACATCTATAGACAGGCATACTAAATTTCAACATTTGCATTTTGGAAGTAAGTAATTCTAGCTGTTGAAAATTTTTCAGTTGTTTCAGTACACAATCCTGCAGCTTTCCAGGTTCCTGTCATGTAATAGCCTACTGTAGTATGTAGTAATAAATCAGTATAGTACCTGTCATATTTATTCTTGTATGATGTAAGTATGGAGTTTTGCTAGGCAACACTTAGAAAGTGGTAATGCATATGCTTATTATTTCCCTTCTCTCTAGTGAAAATGTTGAAATGCAGAATTGGCTTGGACAACAGAATCTCATATAATTTTTTAATCATTAATTAAAAAATGTAATCATTTAATTTCAGCAGTTTGTAAATTCCACTATGGTATTCTTGGTTTGTAACTTCCCTTTACAGTAACTGGTTGTATTTGTCCCCACAGTTCTGCTGGCAGGGAGAAGGGTCACTGAGCTGTACTCCCTTTTTTTAATAGAATGTGGTTTGGATTCCCTGTTGTTTATGGCTGTTCAGTTCTACTTTGTTGTCTCTTGTGCAGCAGTAGCCTCAGTTCCCCATGAGCTCAGCTGGCTTGCCTGGGCTTTAGTTTTTCTTTTTTACAGGCTCTAAGCTAAATTCTTCCCATTCTGGCTTGTGGTTATTGTCTTTTCTCTGTTATTCACATAAACATGCAGAAATCGTAAACTTTCATCCTGTAAAATCCTCACTGCAGCAAGAAATGGTTACTTGTGTTTGAGTCTGAGAGTAGAAGAATGAAAAGTCAAAGAACTGACTGCCCAGAAAGTTGGATGGATGTTAAAAAAGTGCGGCTGTAATCTGTAGTATTTTTGTGGAAACAAGTGGAACTATTAATACTCCATAGTTACTTTGCAGGCTCTTTTCTGAATACTTTGTATTTCTATTTCGTTTGCATTTTCATGATTGTCTGTCTTTTGAAGTGTAAATATTTTGTGTTGCAGTGCCAATGATAACTTTCTGATACAGTTTGGAGGCCAGGGAACTCTTAACTCACAGAGAGAGTGCAAAGTACCATCTTTTTATTTTTTCTCCCCTGTATTTTGTACTCACAGCAGCATACTGGGACTATAACAGCTCTTCCCTGGAGACTTCTAAGTTTATGTCGCTAAAGTTTTTAATTTACTTGGCAGTAGCAGCGTGTTTGCAAATACGTTCCCCCTTTTTTGTGAAAAGCTGATTGAAGAGTGGGCTTGTGCATGCACACCTTTGATTCCACACTGTCTTACACAAGACTCTTCCACCTTAAAACAGTTAGAAAGCACTCTCAAAATTTTCCTCTAAAGGCGTGCCTTTTAAAAGTGGTTTGTTAACTGTTAAAAGGCTACATGCTTCTGAAAGACTTGCAGACTTGAAGCATGCTTGCTAAAGTAACATGACAGAATTTATTCTGAGTTTAAAATAAAATAATTCACCTATGAGGACCTGTGTCAAAGGAAATATAAGCAATATGCATTTTGGCTGATGCTTAAACTATACCCCTAAGAAATAGAATGCAATCTCTTTATCAAGTGAGTAATATGTGGTCATTCTCTTAATCAGAAATGTGAAAAAAAGCTTAATCCAAGAAGACTTCAAGATAACTTTGAAACAGGCAAGTGGTTTTATTTGGGTTTTTTTAAAAGAAAAATAATACTGGTTCATGTTGGTTTTGCAATTCTTAATAATTAAGACTGTGGTTATACCAGATGGCTGAGTGAAAAGTAACTGAAAGCTGGTATAGGAAAATAGCATCTGAATCAACACAGTGCTGGTAACTGAGTGTCTTCTGAATTTCTGTCCTGCTAGGAATAAGCTTCAGGAAAGTGCACACAGTTCTTACTGGACAGAAAATAGTGCCACTATTTCTTTTCTGCTTATTAAAAAAATTACTCAGTGAAACAGTATTATGTGGGTAAAACTAGCTATTGAAAGTGTTCCCAGATTGCAGACTTGTAAGTATTGCTGTTGTAAATATTGTTGTTTGAGTTATCTTCTTTGGTTTATGACCAAAGATACATGTTTTGTTATAAATATTAATTGAATGTATGTTTGAGGTATGGTTTTATATTGTTGTATTATTATTGACACTTTTATTGGTAACTACCTGTTTAAAATTTGTTTCATGTTTTTTTCTCTTTAAGCAGAAGCAGCATATGAGATGTGTTACTCCAGTGAAGACCCACTGCCAGAACACATAGAGGGACATTCTATGGCATGCAATGGCCATTGCAAATTTGCTTTTTCATCAAGAGCTTTCTTGAGTTTCAAGTTTGACCATGATGCCATAATGAAAAGTTTTGACCTCTGACAGCAAATTTACTAGGAATAAAAATCAGACTTGCCTGTTGCTATTGAGGGGGTTTCTTATCCAGCCTTACTCTTTCTCAGGAGTTTTTTTGTTTCATTTTGTTCGTTTGTTTTAAAATGCAGTGCAGGGACTGACTGGTGGTTTGGAAAGGTTTGTTCTCTTTGCAGTATGAGAGTGGCATAGTCAAGTGTTGCACTTTAAATGCAGTATAGCCTTTGTCCACAGAAGTACCTTTCCAATGTTCAGTTCATGTGTTCCTAGCTGTGCATTAGAGGGCATTCATTTAACTTGTGATTTCTTTTTCTTTTTTTTTAATTATTTTTTATTTTAAGTTGCTGTGTGTTTTGTAGAATGTCATTGACTTTTTTTTTTTTAACTGTTGGAGTATACCAGCTTGCTAAACTTTTAACTGCTCTGATATAAATTATTGGACTTGTTAGTCATTATTTTGTAGTAAATTGCAATATTACGCAGTGGCGATGAAATTCTCAGAGGACTCCTCGTCCCAGTGATTTTGAAACCAAGTTGCACATTTCAAACCTAGCCTCAGCCTGTCATCCTTTCCCTGTACTGATTGCTTGCCCAAAATACCTTCCCTCCTTCACACTAATAGTTTCTGTTGGCTGCAGTCACTGGTACTTAGAGTCAAGTCTGCAACATGTTGACTTCTTGTACCTGCTCTTCCTTGGTCTTCAGTAATGATACACAAACTGGGTAGAATTTAGCCCTTCCAAGTGTCTGACTTAAACCCTTGTGCACTGTCCCCGGCTGCTTGAGGAGAAGTTACAAGGTTCTGTGTTATTGTAGTTGCAGGTGCTTTCAAAAGCAAGAAAAGCTTAAACTTCTTTCTGTGAGAGGTTACTTGTGTAGAATTTATACTGAATGTAAATAAGCCTCTGTAGATCTCGCTGAGGAGGAAGGCAGGTGCATGGATAATAGAGGCATTGCGTCACACTGGACAGCTTAATGAGGCTTCCAATAACTGTTCAAGGGTGTTCAATATTGTATTTTGTGCTGTTGTCCTCAGATCTCTCTTGTAGTGTATCTACTCTGTATATATCCAGTAGTGTTGAATTGCATTTGCAGTTAGCATTTAAATGATCTAACCTCAGTCATTTTCAGCTACAGTGCTTTCTTGGCAAAAACATGAAAGATGGGATGGGGGTGGAAGAACAAAAAAAAAGTGAGATTTGAGGTGATGAACTGTAACATCACCTTCAGGTTAGTGGGTTTTGAGCCCATGCTTTGCAGTTAAGAGAAATGCACTGAAATAATTTGTCACAGCAGCTTGTCATAGCAAGCATATCCCAGATTTAAAAATGGATGTTTCTCTAGAGTAGAGGTGATTAATTGGTAACTTCATAGGTTGAATGAACTACACCCTTGTAGTGTATGCTCATGCACTCAGTTTTTATGCAACTCATATGTCATCCAAAACCAAAATCCTGGTCTTCCTTCAACCACCCTACTTCATCTACCCTACTTGATCTGTTGCCTAGTGCTTTTCCTCAGAAATAGCTTTAGAAATTTCTCTTGGTTTATTCACCTGCCTTGCACCAGGTGATTTGGAACTCTAATGCTGTAATAATTTTGGCCCTGCAAGTGCTCAACTTCTGTATCAGTCAACAGGAGAAAGGGACTACAGCATTTCCTCCTTCTGAAGGACAGGGGTTCTGGGGGCCTTGTTTTTCAAGACCAAATTGTGAAATAGCTCAATCTAGCTTTGACTCACTTTGTTTTTTATTGTTTCTTTTCTTGTTTTTTTTAAGAAGTATCCAAAGGCTGCTTCAAAGGAGTAAATGACACAGAACAGTAGTTGAGAAGGTGGGATAATGCTGGAGGAGGTTATGTTATTCAGCTTCAGGTGAAAACTAATATTTAGTTACATCTTTAGAAGTTCTTTAGTTGATTTCCCAGCAAAAGTGCCTTTACTCTTGGTGAGGCAGAAGTTTGTATTTGTGTCCTGAGGCTGCTACTGCCTGTGGAGTTAACAGGACTCTCCTAAGGTGTAATTAAGTATCTGGCTGTGGAAATCTTTTTATAAATAAATTGACTTTTCAGATAAATTCATTACAGTTAATTTAGTGCTCTGTGAAATAATGGGGATGTTGATGAAACAGTGAACTTGGAGCATGTCATCTGTTTGGGAAGTCCTGTCCCAGACAAGAGAAAGTCTTTAGAACAATGAAATCATGTCCTTTGAATAGGAGATGCTGGCTGCCCTCTGTTTACTGTGTCATTTTTTCTTCTTAGTGAAAGGGTGGTTCACTGTAAGAGACACTGGTTGCTTCATTAAGCAACCTGAAGTGGGGCTTATACGTATGTCATGATTTTAGTAAATCAAGCCTTAATGTGAGTTGCAAATAAATGTGATAAATATGCAATAACTTCTTTGTATACCGTTTCTTGTAGTAGCATTGCTTTCTGCTTTCTCAATAAGATTTCTAAAATTATGCAAGTGTGGTGGCATGTGATCTGCCTGATGGGTTCCATCATGCTCTGCACTGTGAACATTTTATTTACTTTGTTCATGTTCTTATTTCACGTCCTTTTGTAATTGTATTTCTAAGTTTAGAAGTACTGTTTACATTATCTTCCATAAAAAGTGAAGAAATAGCAAGTGAGATCAAGGCTTTAGTTCTGTGAGTTTTTACCTTATGGGAGGCAGACAGAGAGAAACAAATAACTGCATGTCAGGCTCAAGAGCTGGTGTCAGGATACTTGAAAAACAGATGATGTCAGTTTGAGAATGCTTGCATGTTAGGAGTTATTCAGGTTATGGATGGTCAGTCAGTATTCTTGAAACTGAAGAACTTGTAGAATAAACAAACATTTAATAAAATAACCTACAGATGTGTGGTGCTGGGAACCTAGTATTAGTTTGCAGTTTCTAGTACTGTGTGAACTCCCTGCTTTAGTGTGAGGTTTTTAACATCTCTCCTTCACAGAATGCTCTGTGCATTAGCCTTGGACTGAAGAGTGGCCTCTGCCCAATTGAATGACATGTTCTGTGCTGTAAGTGCTACTAACTTCAACTCCCTGATGTACATCCATCATCCAGTTTTTGAAAGTAGCTGTGTTGTACATAGTT
>WEIV01029015.1:52406-72622 GCA_013390005.1 Calyptomena viridis
TGGCAGCAGTGGTTCGGAGAAGAAGAGGGGGAAATAGCTTTATTTATTGCACAATCAAAGTATTTTTTTAACACAATGTAAATTCTTTAGACCAAACTTCCCAAAATAGTTTCTTACAAAATTTTGGGCCTAGTCTCTTTTCCAGGCTTCTGTGCTATGCTCCAACCTTCCTGAGTTAATTTGTTGATTTGAGAACAATATTTACTGTGTTTTTCCTTCACCTAGCCGTGGCTGTTATAGATGCAACAGTTCCTTTTAAAAACAAGGCAGGCTTTGGGTCTGGCTATTCCTAACATGCATGCTCTCAGATTGTAATTTCAGGTAAGCAGTTACTTTTTCCAGCCTTTGCTAACTGTTGTAGATTTGCTTTTGCACTCGTGTCATTCTGGTGTGAAGAGCAAGAGTCTACATTAAGAATCCAGGCTCTAACATCCTGTGGTGTAAGACAGCAGTGCTGCTCCATGGGTGACTGCCTGCTCAGTTGTGGGGTAGTGGGCGGCTTAATCCTCAGACACCTGGGTTTTTTATAAATTTTAAGCAACAGGTTTTTCTTCCAGATGTAAAGTCAGGTGCCTTCATGTTTTAAGTTAGGAGGTTATACTCTAAATGTGTTAGGAAGCTCATAATTGTTGAGAATTGGTAGAATAGTCTCTCCTGTTGATTTGTGTAAATAAACTGATTTTAAGTCTTGCACTGTAAATGTTAAATAATCTGGTGCTTATACATGACTTCATAATTTCAAATTGTGTTTGTTATTACAATAGTTTAGCTTTGAAACAACCAGAATTATTTAAGATACGGTAAATTTCTACAAACTGAAGATGCTTTTTCAGTAAATTAGACTTGGAAATGTCACTATTCTTCCATAAATCAGTTTTTGTTCTTAAGCATTTATAGCAATAGTGTAGTTCACAAATGAAAGTAGGTTAAATGCTAGTATTTGCACTGTTCTTAATCCTGTATGTAAGCACTGATAGATGCAGTAGGATTTGTGCTGTGTGTGCATTTCACTTTTTCCATATAGATTATGAATTTAAAAGGAAGACAACATATAGGTAACAATTACAATGGCCACACTCAAAGAGATTCCAGATTAGTAGTAGTACTTTAAAATTAAATGCTTGCATTTTAACTTGTCTTTTCATTGAAAATGGTAGGTTCAGTGAGACAACTTTTTGTACAGATTCAGCTTTAGATACCCTTATTTTTAAATGGTTCTCAGCTCTGAGATGCTTCTGGGAAGTCAAAGTGTCTGAAAGTCCTCTTTCAATTCTTGTAAGAAAAAAAAAAGAAAGCTTCCTTTTTAAGTAATTCTTAACATTTCAAAAAGTACAGAATGTTTAAGTTTGGTTAGGTAACTATGAATTTTACTGAAAACAGAGTATTTTGTCATTTTTAAGCATTTATAGTGTTGATCAGAAGAACTGGCTTCTAGTTTCCAGTATGGGTACAAGGCATTCAAAGCTTTTTAAGAATACAAATCCTGCAAACACAGTTTCTCACACANGGTATTTTGTTATGCAGAAAAAGTATGCAAACTGCATGATTAAGGTCTCAGCAAATACTTACCATGCCTATACTTGCAACAGGATCCTCTAGTGAGGATGTCTGCATAGTACTGCAGTATGTGAAAGTTGTACTTCATCTCTGAGGAGCAGTTTGGTTGGGCCTGCAAGGCACTTTTAACATTAAAAAATCAAAACAGACTCAACAGAAGAAGGTGGCGGGGGTTGTCCATTGAATTCTGGCATCATGCAGGACCCAGGCTGACTCGGGTATTGCTTAAAAAAATAGTATTTTCAGGGCAGCATTGCATGCCTGGCAGGAAACAAGGAGTCAGTGTTTTGTTATATTGCTCATGCATGAAGGGTTATGTCTTCCTCCTCTTTGTTTAAAGCTCCAGAACTCGATCTGTTTTCCTCAGTGGTATGTTTGTGGCACATCAGTGCTAATTAAGTAGAAAGTATGTACAGCTAATAGGGTTAAAATCATTACAGATTTTATTCGACTTCCATTATGCTCTTTTGAAGGTTTGCATTAGTCTGCTCTTCAGTTGTATTAAATAAAATCTGTTACTACTTGTAACATCTGCTGTACTGATGATTGTGATTTTATTCAGAAACTGAAGCACACCATTTAAGAGATTATGCCTAAGTAGACATTTTCTTCTATATTGTTATTTTTTTCTCTGTAAAATTAAATCACTTTATAAATAAACTTACTGAAGTATGAATAAAAGGATTGCTGGTCATTGTGGACTGTAAAGCCGGAGCTGTTGGTACAGGTTATTCTTTCAGAATAGAATGTTTAGGTGTTGCCTTAAGCCAGTCAGCAGCAGTGATTATACACAGTGCTAGGAAAACAAGTATTTTCTAAAGTCAGTTGTAAATGTGAATGAAGACCCCATTCAACACAATGGAAAGGAAAAAAAAATAATAATGTGTTAGATGTACTGGAGAAAATAAGTATATGAACTTCAGTAAGTGCTTTTAGAATATTTGTGGAATATTGAGGTTTGGGTGGGTTTTTGGGGGGTCCAGATAACTTGTTACTAAAAGAATTGGGTGTGTGGAAACAGTTTCATATGTGCCCTTTCATTTCTATTAAGTGTTCAGAAGCTGTAGAGGGTTTGTGGAAATACTCATGTTCTTGAGCTCAGCTAAAACCTGTAGTCAGATCTCAGCTAATTTCTTGCCAGCTTGTCATGGCTCTGTTGTGGGAACTTTCCTGACAATGTCGTAACATCTCCCTCAGTAACTTACCTTGGAGATGAGGTACTTTTGTGTCTACGGTAACTAGGCAGTCCCATTCAACAAGCTGACAAGTTATGGTAAAACTACTCCTAAGGCAAAGGAACAGCATTAGAAATTTATTCAGAATATAAGAACATTTGTAAAATAAGTATTATAAATGCCTCTGTATAAATAAATGCAGTTTTTACAATTCTCTATCAAACACAAAGTAGCTATTTACAGCTAGGAAACTAAAAAGTAGCAAGACATTGAAAGCTAATTTGGTATGGTGAAAAGTTTCTAAAGTTACAATGTACGGTACAATATTAGGAGAAAATCCTAATAAACCCAGTAGAACAATACTGACATGAATGCAAACTTAAGTCACATGTGCTTTGCAATAGCAAACAGTACATTCAAACTGGTGAAGATTTATACATACATTTAAAAATAAAGTTGGGGGTTTTTTCCTGAACACACTGAAATACAAAGTTTCATGCACTCTGGTGACTTAGAATATCAAAAAAACACCCGATCATTAATTCATGAATGGACTCAGGTTTTGTTGGCAAGAACCACCTATTTTACTTGTTTTGCAAATGTATTATTTCTGTAACAAGTGTTAAGAGCATTTAGTTGCTATGACTCAAGGTGCACCGCACACTCATGTATTCTGGTGTGCTGGAACTTCAGAGTTGCATAAACAGTTTTAGTTTTTTGGTATTTATTTTCAGGGTTGGTGCCACTTTAACCACTACACTGGAGCTGTAGTTAATTATTAACTTTGAACAGTGTTCACAATAACATTAAACCTTTTATCACTTCTCTATTGATCTTTTCCAGTATGTCAACAAATCATTAGCTGCTTGCTTAGGGAAACTTAACTGGGATGGTCTGGCAAACTGGCTACTGCCGAGGCTGTGTGACACCAGTGTTTCAGCTACAAGCTGTATGCGAAGAAAATGGTTTACATTTACTGGTGATTTATAATTTATTCTGAAGCACTTGTAGAGCACAGTTGGCAGGGAAGATACACAGTAAATGTAGTGACACAGCATCAGCAAATCTGGAGGGGCGCCGAGGGATGACTACAGCTTTTTATGCCTCTAAGCCCAGGAACCTGTTCAGCCTTGAGAAGAGAGGATGAGAGGGGCCTTGTCCATGTCTGTCAGTGTCTGCAGGGAGGGGGTCACAGGAAGGACCAGGCTCTGACTGGGTGGGCTCAGCAATGGGACAAGAGGCAACATGCAGGAAATGATGCCCAGGAAGTTCCACCTGAACATGAGGAAGAACTTTTCCTGTGCAGTGACCAAGCACTGGAAGAGATTGTCCAGAGAGGAGTCTTCCTCTCGAGATATTCCAGAACCATCTGGATGCAGTCCTGAGTAAACCTGCTTCAGGAAACCTGGCTTGAGCAGGGAGGTTGGATCACTCTAGTAAGGGTGGTGAGGCACTGGAACAGGTTGCTCAGAGAAGCTGTGGATGCCCCATCCCTGGAAGTGTTCAAAGCCAAGCTGGACAGAGGATTGAGCAACCTAGCCATGGCAGCGGGGGTTTGGAACAAGATGATCTTTAAGGTCTTTTCCAAACCAAATCATGGTGTGATTCTATTATTCTAAATAGAAAAAAATGGAGCCTAGGAGGCGATCCAGTGCAGTAGTGGTTTCCAGTCCTCTTCAGTGGAAGGTATTTCACATGGACCTTTTCACATGACTTAAGTCCCATGGGTGTTTCAGATGCCAGAAGACAAAAATGTAACTGTATTTTTGCCACAGTACACAGTGCATACTTTTCTTTGTGTTTCTTCAGAAACGAGTGTGCTCAGCTACCACTGAAGCTTATGGCAAAACCCCACATTGCTGTTGGTGAGAAACTTGGCCAAAAAAGGGAAACACCATAGATAGCTGCTAAGCAAAACCATAAAGACAGCAGAAATCAATGTGCCTCCTCCCTCAACAGATTGATTTGCAAAAATTTCCATTTGCATTACAGATTAGGTGCAATTATCTTGAGAAAGAGGAGTGATCAAAACCCATCCCAGGACATCACTAACTAAAAATTTTGAAATCAACATTGTTTTAATTTGCTGTTGCAATGAATTATGTATGATGCTGACTTTGTAGATGATGTATCAGTCTCTAGAGTAGTAGGAATGACTACTCTAAGGAAATGAGACAACAGCAGCTACAGTAGAAAGAAATGAACACCAATTGCTATGGTTTCAGATGTAACCAAGACTTAACAATAATGCCATATTCTGAACACAAATTCCCACAACTCTTTTGGCTGCCTGGCCTAGCCCAAGAGTACATAAAAACTCTGAAAAGATTTCCTTAGTACTAGAAATTGGAGGAATAAATGAGAGAAGCTATCATTAATTCTAAATACACTTGTAAAATTGGAGGTGCAACTCAACATGTAAAGGAAAAAGGATAACTCCTGAAATCAGATTCACTGGAAATAAGCCTGAAAAATGCAAAGCAGAGGTGTAACACAGTAGCAGACTAGCACAGTGAATGGACTGTAGTTTGGCATGTTAAAACACACATAGAAGCTGTTTTACATACTCTGTCAAACATAAGCAGCTTCTGAATCTTACAACTGCTAATGGCAGACTCCTGTATTTTTACCCCTACAGAAATCAACCTGATCCCCATCGTTTGCTTAATATTCATTAACGTAACAGGCCAACATTTGCAATTCAGTCAGTTGGATAATACAGTAATATGATGTGATTTAAACAAAAGAAGAGAACGTTAGCAGTAACAAAAACTAACCTAAGAAGCTGTAAGAAAACTTCGCCATTCACATTCTGTTTGTGGCTGGATATCCATACACACATTTATAGTTTTGTGCCTATGTATTTAATATTAAACAGGTACATTCCTAATAAGTACCTTTTTTGGTCAAAAAAAGTATAAAAAGAAGACATTCTACCTCTTGATCACAGTAAGCTGTAATAAGCACTACACACATGACAAAAATGGCCCAGCTTCTTAGAGAAAACCTTGGCTATAATGTGTTAGCAAGAAAAACCAACTCTTTTACAAAATATTGCAAACACCATGCAATATAAATACCAGGTCGTCTCCTATAATTTCTTACCCACCCTTGGCTCAGACCATCTATGCGGTGTGGTGAAACTCACAGCCTTTAGCCCTCTTACAAACTGTAAGAAATACACCATTACCATGGTTTTCAGAGATGCAACTACAATTTCTTGGGTTTTTTTTCCAAATCAGCCGGAGTTTTCCTACCTGATCTGCACTGTGAGCAGCAGTACTGCAAGTAGGGTGCAAAAAAGCAAGGCAGCCAGGTATCTCCTCTGTCTGCAGCTGCCTATTTGGTTGCCTAACCACAACAGCGAGTCTTGAGAGTAGAATATGGACTTGTGTGCAGAGGGAGATAGGGATTGGGAAAACTCTAAGACGATCTCCAAACTACCCCAATGAACACCTCTTAACATGAATTATTTTGCTATGTGACACTGTCACCCACGGGATGTATATAAAATGAAAGAGAAGCTGTATGAATATAGACAAAATGACACAATGTACATAATTATAGCATGATAATTCAGGCACTGCCATTTTACATTATGAAACAGTTCTTAAGGTTAATACTTTTATTATCCCCATGACACCCCTCTAGGATCCCAGAGAAGGTGCTTTAAGTGTGTCAGCATTGACAGTCAGAGATTTCAGCATTTGAAGTGCCCTAAAATTCAGCCTCCAAAAGAAAGAAAGTTATAATGGCACTAAACATCCTTTAAAAAGATGCATTTAAAGTGAAGTTTCATTGGTGTGTGGTCTGGAGTTCTCTTCTTCCAGTAAAGCTATTCTTTGTTTGAGCATCCTTACTTGTGTTTCATGTCTCTCCACCATGGCCATCATTTGTGATTCCAGTTTCTTCAGCTTATTTTGATGCTTCTTCTTTGCTTTTTCATAAGCTGCTACCAAGTTGCTGTTAAAAACACAAGACAATACAAGGCAATTCAAAAAGGCTTGTTTATAACAAGTGTAACAAAAAGTCCACCCCCAAGCCCCACCTTCAGGGAATGCCAAAGTTTGGGTATTGATAATCTTCCTAAAATTTACCAGTACTTTAAAATGGGTTACATCCAAACCTTATTGATCCAAACCCACATCAATGCTAATGTCTGTGGCTTTTCTGGGGAAAGTACCACACCAATACCAGTAAATTGGTAAAGAAAACATTTTTAAACTTTGTTCAAAGAGCCAGACAGAGGTTGCTGATGATGACCTTGCAGAGCACTGTGAGTCAGGATACCACAACATCAGTCATGTAATGATATATAAAAACATTGCATGGCCAGAATCTGCTTAGAAAATCCAGGACTGATTCTGCATTTTCCATTTTAAAACATAACATTTCCTTTCAGAGAATGGCATCTTGTGTTATTTTGTCAGCTGCTGAGTAGCTTCTGTGCCTTTACCTTGACTGAGTAGGAAATCTTGAGGTGGGTACTGCCCACCATGAAGGCTTTCAAATACAATATAAGAAAAACTGCATTGTGAGTCATAAGCTCTTTGCAGGAAGGGCAGCTGCAGTCCATCATATTCCTAGTCCATCCAAACACAGTGCCAATAAAATCCCTTGAATGAGCAATAGAATTTAAGTGTGATTATCCAAGACAGTTTATTAATGAAGAGGCTGAGGCCAAAGGGAGCAGTTTAAAACAAAGTAACAAATTAATAAATCTGGTTTTTTGTTTGTTTTTGTAATTGTGCAGTTAATAGTAACTCAGTCAAGATTAACTTATTTCCTCTGCTCCGTTCTTAACTATGTAGTTGTCAGTGGCCTACATGGGAGGTTTACACCACTCCCATCTCTACCAAGAGCCTTAAAGTGCCAACAAGTGTGAACTTGAGGATTCAGAAACTTCTCATTAAGGTAAGGGGAATATTACAGTGCATTGCCAGAACACAGTAAAAAAATCAATGCTGCATCCATCTGCTAGTGATCCTTTACCTGTTTGCCCTTTTAAGGTCATTGACAAATTCTGCAGACTGCTGATGTCTGATTTCACTGCTCTTCGTGAGCCTCTCTAAAGCACTCACTAACTCCTGCACTCTAGCTTTCAGTTTCTTCTCCCTGGATCAGGAGAAAAGCAGGCAGAAAACAGAAATAACACTTCAGCTTACAAATGCATGAACAGTTGTCCTGTGCTGACAGGCTGAAAATATTTCCCTTACTACTACTTGGATAATAAAGGAGATAGTCCACCATTTCAGAATATATGATCAGAGATACAGGGGACAAAAGAGAAAACAAACTCTTCTGGTAAATCACAGCCTTGTATGTATTGAATCACACTAAGAAATAAGAACAAAGATAGATAAATAAAAGTTGAAGAATACCTGGAACATGTCACCTACTTCATGTCTTGAATAAGCTAGCATAGAAAACTACCAAAGATACTCAAACATTGTGGTAATCCCATTGAAATTTTAATTAAAAATAGCATTTTGAATTGCAATTAAAAATGATTTACTGAAGAAATTTTCTTTTACTTAGAAATTACTATAGAACCATAGAATGGATTGGGTTGGAAGGGACCTCTAAAGGTCATTTATAGTCTGCATTTATCCCTGCGATATGCAGGGACATTGTCAAGTAAATCAGGTTGCCCAGAGTCCCATCTGACCTGACCTTGACGGTTTCCAGGGACAGGGCACCTACCAGCTCTCTGGGCAACCTGTGCCAGTGTTTCACCACCATCTGATCAATTCCATTGATTTCAGCTGCTGCCTCAAATTTACACAAATAATTTATACTACAGTCTGTATTACAGTAGATCACTAGTCTTTTAAGGAGCCAGCAAGTCTGGTCCATGTGGTAGTGAGAAACAGAAAAAGTTAAGAACAGGAGAAGAGAGTACAGACAGAAAAGGGCAAGCACAATAAACACAGAAGAAGAAAAAGCACAGACATTTTCTTTTAAGACAGATTCTTCTTTCTTTCAAATAAGCCACAGTAGTGAGGTTCAAAGTGCTGATTGAAAAAAAAAAATGGTTTTAAGAGTGACATGGAACTGGGCTCAACTGGGACACAGATTTTGCAGAATTGCTCAGGAACTCTGTGTGTTTGTGTGGAGACATTTGTCTGTGCTTTGCTCTCAGAACTGCATTGCAGTGATTTGCCTCTACCTCCTGTTTCTCTTACAGTGCTAAGTGAGTACGTGGAGTTTCACCTCAGTAACAAGACGCTCCCACACAGGCCCACTGGGAATGAATGAATACCCTAAAAGCTTCCCCAGCCACAGACCACAGGGATGCTCCTTGAATCCCAGCTCACCAGGCTGCAGTTCCGAGGATGGCCTGGCTACGGCAGCCTTTTATTGCCAGAGTCAAGGACAGCGCCCAGCTGCAGAAGTAACAGAAGGGCTTTCACAAAGTCAGACGGGGAAATATTCCAACTTAGCAGTTTATCCCAACAAACTCAGACACTGGTTTACCGGCCAAACTGAAAAGGACATAAAAGGGGCCTTGTTGATGAAAATCATCAGTATTCTTTGGATGTCCTTTCATTGAAGGAACATGCTCTCTGTTTTCAAATAATGCGATCTTTTTCTCTAGCAGTTATAATCTCACTGCCATCCACTTCAAAGACAAATTTTATTTTTATATTCTATCTTAGCAGTCAGAAAGACTTAGCACAGTCTATGGTTAAAGTCTGTGTTCTGCAAAGAAAACAGGAACGAACAAACAAACAAACGAATTCCATTTTTTACTTGCAATATAACATGACCAGGAAAAGATCAGACTTGGCAGAGGCCAGACTTAACCTGTTTGTGGCATGGCACTACTTATAGGACACAACAGAGGAGGGTAAATTTGGTGCTTCTCTGCTCCAAAGGTCACCACAACCAGAGGCTCTGGAAAAGCTCAGTAGCACCATGCTCAGTACAGTGACCTGGATAAAGATGCAGAGCTCTGGGATGGGCAGAGAAATCTAAAAATCACATGAGGTTGATTTAACATTAGGTACAAGAAAAGGTATAGCTGTGAAAACACTGCACACATGGGAAAAAAAACCCTGTAAGGGCCACAGTTCACTGCAGCTGAAGTCCTGAACACACCTGTTATAACAAAAGCTGGGTAGAAAAAACAGTGTAAAGACTTTGAGGAACTTGTCAAGCATGGTGAAGTTTGGTTCCTATGGTGACTGTTACCTGATAAAACAATTATATCACCTTTTGTCTATTTTGCACTCACACCTTTCAAACAGTCCTGTTCAGGCTAAACTCAGCTAAATGATGAACTGTAATTTCTTTACTTTTGGTCTATAACATCCTTAATCTTGCTGCTTGTCAAAGACACACAGCCAGTACCTAGGGCCTTCACAAGCTGCTTAAACAGCTTTCAGATGCTAGTTCTGAACCACCTAGCTAAACACTTAAGGTAGTACTTCAAATCCATAGATGACTCAAACTTACATATATACCTTTAAAACACATGTATTCCTTTTGGCTTTTCTTGATGTCTTGAAGTCCGTGAAAACAGCACTAGCTAGTACCTACTTGACCTTAATCTCATGGAAAGCAATTGGTGATTTGATTGCACGTGCTGAAATGTCCCAAAAATCTCAAAAACACAACCCATAGGGATGTACTTCTACACCTTCTGTTCCTGATTTAAAAAGTCCTTATCTAAATATCTTTACTTCAAGAGGCATTTCATAGAACAAGTAACACCTGAACAGACAGATACAGCAGTAACAGAAAAGGCACAGTAGATACCTTGTTTTAGTCTTGGAAATGGAGGTGCACATACACTTGGTTAATGACTATTACATGCAAAAAACATGTAAATTTTTTTCCGAGAGTGCTGCACCTTCTGTTTTAGAAGCAGATGAGAGACCTCAGAGCTGTACCTTAATGGCTGTACCTTAGTGGCTCTGCCACTTCCTAAAAATCCCATGGCTCACAATGCTAACTCCTCCCACTTCCCTCAACTGCTACCATGAATTACTTCAATTTGGTCAGAAATAATTGTCCTTATTTGTTTTTCTTCAAAACTGATTGCTTGGCTAGGCAGTGAACAGGACTGATACTGAAATCTGAGGTGCTATCTGTATTCCTTTAATGCTTTACAGGGTTAGCTGCCTTTATGTGATTTCCGTCACCACTTCACTTTCCTGATTGCCATTATAAATCAGTGGGATTTGAAAAATCAGCCACTACAGGCTTAACAAGGCAGACTGTTTTAAAACAATAGCCATAGTCATATGCAGCATTTTTCCACAATGAGAACAAGTCAAGGCTGCAAACCAGAGATGGAACTGAATTCTGAATTTGATGTGACAACCATAGAAACATCCTATGGCAGAGATCATCACATGGCTGTGGCACAGCCTTCTCCTGCCAGACAGTCTTCCAGAGTCCAAACTCACACAGAAGCTTACACACCAAAATCACATTGCTACTGTGCCCCAGAGCTGTAAAATGGATCCCAAGAAAGTATTTATGTGCGTACTTTGATGGGAGGAGGGAAGCAAGTACTTTTCGGAGAACACAGTTTCTGTGAGCCCCCAACTCGCAAGTCTGTTGGTCTGCATAAGTCAGCACACCTTTTGCTCCCAAAACTTCCTCCTCCAAGTGGCTACTGCACCTGGAGCTGCAGAAAACACAGCCTGTGACACTTCATGTGCACAGAGAAAATAAGCAAGTAGTCCAGAAGAGGGAATGAGCCTATGATCTGAGGGCACGGCTCACTTCCAGCACAAAGATTCACTGCTGCAGGGCACTTGAGAAGTTAGCTGGGGAAATCCCTGACTGCTCCCTTTCCAGGGAAAAGCTCAGAATAAGTGTATTCAGAGGTTTACAGCCTATGCCAACATCTGCTGAAAACAGTATTTTCAGTGAAATGCCTTAATATGTTGGTAATAAAGACTTTTGTTTTGTATTTTCACAATCGAAACACTTAGTGAGCAGTTGCCAAGTGGTTTTCAAGGGCTTTTTGTTTCAGACTTCCAGGATGGTTGAATAGGAAGGGGCTAACTGGTGTCCTCTGGTTTCAAGGCTACCAATGTAGAGTGGGGAATTCTGCCAGAGCCATGAAAGAAACTGTGTAACATGGGCTACATTTCTTTGGTTTCTGTCAATTTGGCCTCCACACAGCAACACCAAGTTTGTCACACAGTAAGGTAAGCAAGGTCATGAACATCTTATATTTTCCCTTCTGTCTAGGCATTTCCAGACATGCTCAGGTTTCATATGCTAGAATTCTTCCCAGATTTTCCTGCCCTTGCTCATTTCATTGAAATTTCCCCAGTGCTGCAAACAGGAAGCTGCTCTTCTCTGGCATGCAAAAAGTTGATTTTTCTGCCCCTGGCTTGGAGTGTACCCAGCTAACTCTCCTTCTTGTGAAAGCACTAGCTACCACCCCCTTGCCTGGGGTCAGAAGCACCACAGCTCTTGCCAAATCTGAAGAAAAAGAGCAGCAATGAGCTCTGTCCAAAACAAGAGGTGAGAAAGTTTCCCACAGCTGGGTAGAGGAGTCTTGCCATCCCTAAGGATATCCTTACAACAATCAGGGAGCACTGCCTGCTACAAGCAGATCCTTTCAAATTCTGGCTTCCCTGTTGGTGTGGCATCATTGGCTTCTGCTCAGCACCTGCCCCATGGCTCTGCATACAAAAAGCCCTGCCACAGCAGCACCAGCAGCAGTTGGGTAGCTGGTCCAAGGAGGCAGAGGCCTGAGGTTTCCTGCGCAGAGATATCCATCCAGGCAGGACAGCCCCCAGGCACCTGGGTCTGGGGAGGGGAGGGAAGAGAGGCACCTCCTGCAGGGCCCCTGCTTTGAAGGGGAGGCACACACCTTCCATCCCATGCTTCACTCCTACTCCCTTTCCTAATATCCTCCTGTTTGAGCCTGGCATGATCCCACACTGACTTTTCCAGCTGACCAGGGTGACATACGATTGTTTTTTCTAGGCATTTGACTCCTCTCCACTCAGGAGATAACAGCTGGACATTTAAAAAGAAAGCAGACAAATCCTCCTTTCATCAGCAGTTTAAACTAACATCTTATAGTCAGGCTGGCATGCAAAATCCCCAAACTAATTCAAATGCATGCTTCCCTCACTGGTCTGGGTTGGCCTGCTAAGAAAAACAGCTAGTATATAATAAATTTTTTTAAAAGGCAACAAAGTAATACTACACAATTGCCAAGAAACTATTAAATCACCCTCTTCAAATGCCATGTCTTCCTGGCTCACCTCCTCGGGCATCACTGGGCTTGAGAATACCCATGCTGGCTCCTCCCTGTGCAAAGGAGCCTTTTCTGATCACAGAGAAAATGCAGGGTGCTTTAAAAAAAAACTTTGCTGGTGTAAAATATTGTACTGCTTTATTTTTGCTGACTGTCAGATGCTTAGATCAGATCTCAAAAACCAGACGGTACCACAGGCATGTGTTACACCACCTGCAGTGGGGAAACAGGGCAGGTGTGGTCCTGGAAACGACAGACTGGCAGCAAAAAGGGAGAACAACCCTGGAGGGAGGCAGCAGCAGCAGCATGCCCGCCACACTCACTGCTCAAACCTCCTACCCAGCTCTGCCAGCTCAGCCTGGAAGCTCTCCAGTCCTGAAGCTATTTGGAGCTCCCTGTGATGATTATATCCAAGCGCACAGCAGCTCAGCAGTTCAGATAACCAGACAGCGGTAAGGAGAACTACCTATTCCATGTCAAAAATAGAGAAAAACTATGGTTGTCTGTGATGAATGTAGAAAAAATGGCTACTCGAGGTGCTTCTGAGGAATCTCTCTCTGATATCACCATGAGTCACTTCTCTTGTGAGAAGTTTTCTCTCAGTGGGACTCTCCACTATGCCTCAGGCAGCCAAGAGAAACTACAGGAGAATACTGCACAGTCGTGAAAAAAACATCTCTGAAATTAGCAATGACTGCAATCCATGCTAGTGTCTGGATTTCAAATGTCTCAGGGTCGCTTATCTCCTCATTTAATGGATGTAATAATTAGAGAACAGAAATAACAAATGTAACTGACAAGAAGCAGCTGAGGACTCATCAGTAGATCCAGACTACCAACCGCTGCCTCTCTTCCCCACTTTTATCCACTGTATGTTCATCCTGTACTTTGGTCAAAGAAAAAGAGGATTTTATGAATCAGTAGAAGTCTTGAGTAATTTTAAATCTGAATCTTTACAATAGGTTTAGGGATTTCTATTTGCATTTCTGAGACTCAGCCTTACTGATGGGTGAAGACAGGCCTGAATTTCAGTGATGCTTCTACAGACTTCTGCATCCTGCTATCAAGAAACTAAGGTCAGCCTTTGAAAACATGCCAAGCTAAGATGCCGTCACATGAAGTTTATGGAAGTTTACAACAAAGGAAGATGGTTAGATCTATCTATCATATCAGGAAATAGTCACTGCCAGGCTTTGGCATGGCTTTCAGTTTTCTATTGAAATAGTTGCTCTCTGAAAAGAAGTTTGGCACAAAACACAGTTGCAGTCTTCAGACAGGCACAAAGACCTAAGACTGCAATGAGCATTGCTGTGTCTCAATAGACAAATGGAAGTTATTGCAACGGGATGAATTTTTTGTGTCTTACTAGAAATACCTGCAGCTTCTACTTCCAGAGAGACAAGAGCGCAACTTTGTGCAAAACGTACTTTTTGTTAAGAGATGAAGAACTGTCTGCCAGTCCTACTGATTACTACTCTTTTCCCCTCTCCACAGTGGCTTCCCAATTAGTAGCATCACTCACTACATTATCTCTCAGTTTAAAAGTCATCAGACATGCTAAATATATAGCTTCTTTGTTGCATTGCCAGATGGAAAGTCACTGTTTTGTGAGGGAGATACTGAAATGCATCTAGACTGACATGTTTCATGTAACCTTGCACAGCCATCAAAGATAATAATTTTGTGCCAAATGATGATGCAGCTCAGGTCAGAACAGTCAGTCTAGTAACAAAGTGTTTTGCCTGCCATGGCCCTTACCTAGTATTGCCAGATCCTTCCTGGCCAATATATATGATACAAATGATTCTCTAAATACAGAGACAACACACAATCCTACGCAGACAGAAAAGCTATCAGCAACTGGAAATACAAGGAGAGACTGTAGAAGGACCTCAATAATCAGAGCATTTCTAATAAAGTCTGGAGGGAGGACAAAGTTTCAGTCTTGCCAGCTTGGCCATTTTTCACAGAATGAAAGAATTTGGAGAAAGAAAAAATTGGTTATATCACCATTATCATCATCCTGCTAAAGCAGGATGGAATTCTTACTGCCTCCTTCCTGCCATCTCTAAGCCTTTGTCTGCATTAATGCACAGCCTGGTATGTGCCTACTAAGTTGCAAATGCACACAAGTGAGCACTCCCTGCCCTGACACAGCAGAGCAGAACAAACTAACAAGAAAGATACTGTTTTAAAGTCCCCTGGGAATAGGTTTTTGCTCTCACAAGAATAAGATATTTCCTGCCAACAAACTTTTTTATGGATGTGTCAAACTCAAGAAAAAAGAGGCTTCATCTCCATTGAAGCACTCCATCATTCCATCAAGAAAACCGAGAGGGGAAAATGAAACTGTTAAAGACTCTGGCAGAAAGTATTTATGTTTGGCTGGAACAGGATGTTTCTCTAAATTGGTGAGCTTAGCCTGCAATGCCACAAATTTGTTAATCTAGATGTAACTTTTACATCACAGAACTTGCAGATAATTTAAATTTCTACTAGTTAGTGTAACTGTCATGGAAAAGTAATTTCTGTGAAAAGCTGTTAAGATGGATTTTAATGCTAAACACTACTATTGGAAACCCTGGGTCATACCAGAAGAAATACATTATGAAACAAGATACGAGGAACTGCTCCTGCCTTGAATTTCTGCTGATGGACACTACCAATGAAAATTTGGTAAGCTTCACAACACACTGCTGGATTCCACATTTACAAAAAAAATCTACATCTGCAGGGAGAATTCAGCCTACCTCCATGAATGAGATTGTTCAGCACTTCTGTGGACAGGACTGTTCTGCTGCATGGCCAGCTGCAGACTATGAGCAAATGACTGCTTCCAAAACTATACCAAAACCCAAACGGTAACTATGTCCTGCTGTTTTATTTGGGTTTCATTCTGTCTCAATTAACTGAGAAGAACCTGACAATTTACCAGCAACAGAAGGACAGAATGGAAAAGCAGCAGAGAGGGGAGGTGCCAGGGCTTTAGCCTCTGTAAAGACAGGATGAGGAGGGGACAGGAAGCAGAGCTGCTGACCGATACCACATGTTCTGAGAAACAGAAAGACTCGAAAGAAAATGGACTTTTGTCCCTACCCTTGCAGTTGTTGTCCCCTACACCAGTGTCTATTGCCTGGAGAAACAGCAGATAGGGCCAATTGCTGTATGTGTGCACAAACTGTAAGCAGCACCCAAACACTCAACACTGCCTCTAGACCACAGAGCGTGATATGCACTTGTTTCATATCCTGCCCCCCCAGCAAACACAGCTACCGGGCCAAGTATTTTTTACTTTCTCTTCTGGTCCTACTTCTTCGGCAGTGAGGAGGGTACCCACGGTAGCCAGCAGGATCTCTCCTGGTTCACATACAGTGCCAGGACTTGTCTTCCCCTGGAAGCAGGAAGAGCACTGAGGGATTGACACTTGCTAAATTCATGGAGTTAAGTTCCCTTTGTTCCTAAAGGTATCACAGCCTCTTCAGACCATTCTGCATTGTTGCAGCACTTGCAGAGCAAAACGCACTCTGATTATTTTTAGAACCCTTTTGTAGATCCATGATGGTATCAATTTCACTGTGATATCTGAGGGTCCATTTACCCAAAACAGCAGTTAGGAACTGCTGGAATTTTTAGGACAGCTGTTGCTAAACAGCTGCAGTAAGCTTTCTCCATGTGCTAGACAGATCTTGAGAGAAGACTTCAGGGTAACAAAGACTAAGCATTCATCCTGATTTGGCTGGCACACTGATTAGGGAGAAAAATGTCCTGTCCACACAGCTTTCAAGAACTGTGCTTGAGCCCCACTGGCAGCAGCAATCACATTTAGTACAGTCCTATTTCCATTACACAGAGAGTCTTCACAATTTATGTACAGTTTAATCCGATTATTTTTCTTCCCCATTTCTGCCTGACTGTACTTGCAAGGCCCCTGGGTGGAAATCCATGCTAATCAACTTAAGGCCTAGTAGATAAAGCAAAGTTGTTTTCTCTGTGTTGTCAGCAAACCACGCTTCATGACTATACTCAAACCTCTACTAACTAAGGTCATCAACATCTTGAAATCCAGGAGCAAATAACAAGAACAGGAAAAAGCCCCACCTTGAGTGAAGACAGAAAATGCTGGTGGAGCAGCTCATACCAGGGCTGCAGAGTGGGGAGTATGGGGGAGGCCACTGGCTCTAATGCAATGTTTATGTCAATTACTTTGTTGATGGGTTTTATCCACCCACACTGCAAATGACAGTTTTGATTATTTTAACCACACATTTTGTTTCCTGCATCATGCAAACTAAGTACTCAGCAACTGCCAGACTACTAAGCAAATGGTATGAGAAGCATTGATTTTACAGTGGTAATGATCTTGCATTTTTACATAATTGACCATAGGCATTCTACACATTGCACCTATGAAAAAAGTACCTCAGGAATGAAACACCACAGCTGCTTGGAAGCACATTCCACCATTAAAGGGTGTGAAAACACCAGAAAAGCAAAATGCACTCTTCCCAGCCAGAATTCTTCGTAGCATTTTGGGCAGGTTCTAAATATGAAACCAGGTTAGATACTAGACAGCCATTTCTTGGAAAAGGTGGAACAAGTACTGAAACAACTATCGGAACAGTGAATATCTTTGTCATTAAGTTTACCACACAGCTGGTGCAGCAAAAACTGCTGCACAAATAAATATCTAGCTGAAGTATAACTGTACTGAAAGCTTAGGCTGAAAACCTGGCTGTTGATAAAAGCAGTTTATCAAGACATTAATTTTCTCTCCCATTGGAAAGCTAATGCTTCACACAATATCATTTGTAATTGAACTGTGGCTCTACTGACATACTCAGGAGGCAAATGGAGCATCTGAGTCATCAAATTGCCTGCAATTCCCACTCTTGTAACTCCTACCCAAATTCTAACCTGTGAACAACCTTCTTAACCAAAGATCACACTTGCAAATCCTGTCTGCACTGAAGGTTTTCTGCATACACACAAGAAAGTCATGTCTGTGTTTTGCGTCTCACACTTTTGCCTCAAAACAGTCATTACTGCCATTTTGAGGTTTTTTTTATTTCTAACCTGAAGTACAATGGAGCTGAGCACCATGTGAAAACTTAGCTGAAGAACAACAGCAAAAGAGACGAGAACATTAAAAATGGGACAAATCTGTGTTCACTCTTAAAACTACTCACGGATAAGAGTGAAGACTCAGAACTAAACCTCACCCTGGGCCTTCAGGACAAGTCGTGTCCCTGGTGAAGGAAGCTGCTTACCTCCTGAGTGCATTTGTCAGCTCAGCAGTCAGTTCACTCTCGGTGTATGGTCTTAGCTCAGCTAGAGTTAACGGTGCTGCTGTGCCATCACTGCATTCCTGAGAAACAAGGGAAATTACTTGCTATTTTAATGGGAAAATTCTGAAAACCTCTACGTTTCACAGCTACTTTGAAAATGAAGGTGAAATAAACATTACAATGTTAAAGCAACATGGCAGTGTATCAACATACCAAGAAATGGACTAAATGGATTAACACCTCACAAATCCCTCTAAATGTTTCCTAAACCATCACAGCTCACCGATTTGCAGAGTTCTGCTATAGTGTGCAAAACTGCTGGTGCCTTCCTTATATTTCTTTTGACACCACACGTGAAACAAAGCAGCACTGGATCAAAAAAAATTCAGATGATGCATTGCCAGAAACAAATAAGAAAGATAGAGTTATATACTAGCTCTGGATTTTGTTTTTAAACACATTACCAAAGGTTTTCTGGGGACACAGCACTAAAATAAGAGAACTAAAGCTTTTCTAGGTATCTATTTCTTACTGCAAATTATTACAGTAAATGCAAATATCTGTTTATTTTGCATTATACTAAGGGAAGAAAAGTCCTCATTCTCAAATTATTACAAACTGACTTGGAGAAAGAGACTGTCATTACAATCCTCTAACTGCTTCACAGAAATCAGTGGTAAGTTTTTCATATTTGTGTTTGGGGGAGGATGGCATTTTTCTTAGATTCCCTCCCAGCGTTTCCAGTGATTGACAACAGGCAAGATATGTTCAACCATAACAACTTGTATGTTTGGCAAACTGACCTTGTGGTACTCCTCAAAACCACCTTATTTTAGCCCTAGCTTAACAGTAATTCTGCTAAGTCACAGTATGGAAGGAACCACCTAACAACTGAAGAAGGGAGAAAAGATCTACATATAGACAAAACAGGAGAATGATTTACATGTTAAAGACTGCTGTGGGGAGGGGTATAATTAATCATGTTTATGACTTTGGAAACTTAGCTTGACTCCTGACCTTGCCCACTCTGTCTTTGCTTCCACTGCTGGTTGAGCTGAGAGACCTCATTCTCTGCTCCTTTTGTTCTTCCACTTCAGACTTCAAGTGCTCAATATGGACGAGGTAGGCCTGCTCCTGGGCCTCTCGAGTGCTCAGTTTCAATTCCAAAGCCTTCTTTTCCTTCTCTAGCAGGTAAAGCTGTGCCTTGAGCTCTGCCATCTCCTCCTGTTGAAAAAACATTATCAGCATGCTACTTCATGGGACTACATACCTAAAGGAAGATGATATTAAACACGATTTTCATCTGCTCCTACAACCCAAGTGTTCATTTCATGGAGAACACTACCAGCACCCAGATGGCTTTTCATAATCACACAGTGTATTTGTCTAAAGACCAGTATATCCCGAGTCTGGGTATGATGAACTGTGCCATCTCCTTATCAGCCCCAGAAATAAACTCAGAGCAGCTAGTAGTCTGGTGCTGGAACTAGACTATCAGGGTTCTGAGAGAGCTGCCACAGCTGCTGAAACTTCTCTGGTTCTACTTTGCCCTTCAGAGACTATTGTCTTAAAAACAGGAGTGTATTACTTCCTTGTCAAAAACCTCCCTGAATTCCAGATTTCAGTTTCTTATTGACACATAAGAATTTATTTCTCTATTAGGTACATGTTCCAAATAACAGACACAAAAAGTATACTCAGAAGTTGAGGCAGTAGGACAGCACACACACATCACCTATTTCTGCCTACCAGACTCTGTGGGAGAGTGAGTTAGTCAAAAAGGGCAAAAGGATATGGCACCACCAGATGTCCATTTTTAATTTTCCTTCTCTAGACGGCCAGAATCCCAACTATATAGATCTTGAGTTTGACAAAATTGCACTCACTTATATTCTTCTCTAAATATGATCCACAGAAGATGGACACTGAAACTTCACAGAAAGCAGCTCAATTCTGAGAGCTCAT
>WEIV01029015.1:77520-115845 GCA_013390005.1 Calyptomena viridis
TGATGTCTCTTTCAGAAAACTAAGGTTTTGCTGGAATGATGAATTCCAGAAAAGTATACGAAATTATAATGAATAACAGCACTACCAGTTTTTCTATACTGGAAAGGAATGAAGGTGACTTCAGCCACCTATGTACAATGTGTATCTATTCTGTAGGCACTGCACACAACTCAACCAAGAACGATTTCTTCTTCTAGGCACAATTCCTGCAGTGAAAACCCAATGTGATAGGTACAGCCAAAAGTTACAAATGGATGCATATGTCAAAACCAAGTTAGATGATTTTTTGAGTGTGCAAAAGGATTACCAGCACTCCAAAATGTACCAGAAATTATGATATGCAACTGCTGGTGCTCCTGCCAGTCAGGGCACTAATCACTAATCACAAATCTGCAGTTTGCCTTTACCAAGCAGTTTAATGACAGAGGTAAGAATGGTGTACAACAGATTTCAGGGAAGATCTGGATGCAAAAGAGAAGGAAGTGTGATATCTGAAATACACATCTAATTATCCACAAATGTCTTCCAGTACATCTTGCATGCTTTAGTTATGGGGAATATATTGCCATTGGTTATAATATATTCAAACAACTAACAACCTTAAATCTTCTGACTGGTAGCAAGCAATCTTTCTTCTGAATTGCAAATAATGAATGCAGTATTGCAAAATTATATTTGTCATGATGGAAAGGCAGCACAACTAAGAACATAATTATCATTAATAAGCTACCAGTTAGCCAGAAGCAGCACATCTGAACAAAACTCTATAGCTTTAGAAGTTTATGAAACTGTTACAATTTGCTGTCCCACTTGACACCATCACCTCATGTCTGTCATTAGTTGACTAAATTAGTACTTGCTAAAATGCAGAAATGAACACTTATTTGAACTGAACCAGAACTAGACAAAATTTGTATGCAGACATACAGAACTACCTACTTTTATTGCCTTTGACATGTTCCCATATTTTAGTTCACCTCTCAAAGTCAATACAGAAGATAGGCTAAAAATTATGTAAGCTCTGCACCTGTTTGACGAAAGTCAGTTATTCCAGATCACTGCACATACAAAACAGAGTCTTCTCCAAAACCTTCTATTACTGCAAGTCATTACACACCCCACTCTTTGTGTGGACTCTGAACTGAGCTACAGATTGCAACACAGTGCCTAGAACAGCTCAGGACTTGTGACTGACTGCCAGAGGGCATTAGGAATGACACCTTCTGACAGACCACTCTTCCTCCCACAGCAACATTAAAAGGAGGGGAATTTGTTCTGCTTCAGTTCAGAAATATTCATGATGCACATTTGCAAGCTTGCAAGTGAAGTAATGAACTGTCTCCTGGGAAGTGCTGTATCATCTTTTTGGTCATCCTCAAGCAACTCAGATGCCATATCTTTTGGAGAGAGCATCTGGTTTGTCAAGGAGATCATTCCAGGTTCAGAGCCATAGATGAAGTCCTTGCCTCATTCAAAACACACTTTGCTTACCACTGCTAATGCACTGCCTTCTGTCGCTTTCTGACTGCTGGATTTTCAGTGTTTAAAAAAAGTCACCCTTTATTACCCAGTGACCACTATCAAAGCCTCCCACATACGTGACTAAGCATGTTCCAGAGCACAAGGACATTGTCAGCAGTGCAGTCAACCTTTTGGTTCTAAATAAAATACCTTCATTGCCATCAGTTCCTGCATCAAGACTGCATTTTCCAGGTCCAGCCTCTGGCTGTCTCCACGTGGCTTAACATCATAACTAAGAGGATCAATGTGGATGCTTTCCAGCTCTAGCATTGTCAGTTTCACTGCTGCCCTGTCATTTTTCAACTGCTGGATGTAATCCTTCAGCCGCTGCTCATCCTCCTTTGTAAATTCTGTATCACAACTGCTTGCAGTTGAGCTGGTAGTACTGGAAAGATAAAGAAGGGCATTAAAAAAACCACAATTGGAACAAAATCTCGATTTTTACATCAAACGCTCTTCCAGTACTTCATCAACACATCTGAGTCTTACTTAAAAGTTCACAGAAAGGACACACAGAGCACAGACTGGACATTGCAATGTTCAGAAGATGCAGAGGGGTGTGACAAATTCAGAAAAGAAATTAATTCCCTAAGCTGCATGAGAAAATTGAACCATGCAATAACTTCTCTGCAAGGCCAGATATTTAGTGATGTGTAACTGAATTACTTTTTGTAAAATAGTGTCTTCTGAAGAAAGGTTGGGGTTTTTTTTTTAATTAAAAAGAAAAAAAAAGCGCTACGTAAGATTTCTTAGCAATAACCTAGCTCAGCAAGCTTCTCTCTGCTGCTCAGACACAGAGTCTTCGTCTTCTTTGAGAAGAAGCATCAGAAAAAAGAATCAGCCCAGACCTGATTTATGCCTGCTGATGGCCATAATAGTTATCACCTCAGATATTTTAATGAATACTTTTAGGAATCAACCTGAGCAAAATTCTATCGGCAGATGCCAGTGGAAGATAGCATCTCTCAGTTCATGTTAAGGTATACTCCTCAATATACTGGCATTCTTTCAGGGCTGGAGGAGTTTAAAACTAACCCATTTGTCAGCAGGAATTTTAATAAAAAGTCATAATAAAAGGCTTGGCGAATCTTCTATTTACAGACACCAAAAAAAGATTGGCCCATTTCTGTGCCCCACAAATGTTTACACAGAGATTGAAGAACAGGAGAATAATGGTTCTAAGAACCAGAGCAGTGGTGGCTCAGTGCTGCCCACCCACCTCCGTGCATGCCACTGCTGCAGGGAGCCAAGTCTGATACAGCTGTAGCATTCCAGGGCTGAATATAGCTGCAATAACACTAAAAGGAAAATAAAATGCCATGTTGTTTCTATAGCCTCACTCAAAGCTGCCTGCTGTCTCCTGAGGTCCTGTAAACAGCTGCTGGGTGAGGGATAAGTCATCCATTAACTGTGGCTGTCTGGAATGCTAGATGATCTCAGTTATCAGCAGGAGAATAAATCACTTTCTGTATCAAATTGCACTGCTGTTCAACATTTTTGTACTAAGGAAAAAAGTCTCACCCACTACATGCTGTGAGAGCCAGGATGATGTCCTAAAATAATATTAATGTGAAAAAAGGGAAGCCTATTGAGATAGCCTCTATTTTTCTCTTTTGGTTCTACCTAAGCTAAAGCTACATTGATTTTAAAGTGCTTCAAATAATTGCCAATCTTCCCGCAAATTCCAAGCACAGCCTTGGAGAAGATGGAGAACTGTCAGGTCTAAAAGGATTTCTCAAAATCCTTTCCTCTCATGAAATATCACATTACAGCTCTTTAATACAGTCCTTTGTCAATTTCACATTATTCCTTCCTTTTCTGAGAGATAAGAGGTGCATGTCATAGTTGCCACAACTGTAAATTGGTCTTTGCTCTTGTTTTCATCCATTTGCATCTGAAGTGAAGCTAAAAGCATTCAGTACCTACACTAGATGGAAACCCTCTCACATTAAAACAAATTTTTCTTCATACAGTCTCTTCATTATAAAATCTAGAAACAATAAATCTTGCTTTGCAGACCCCAAAGATATCTTGCTGAAGTAGATATTGATATAAAAATCATAAGGATGGACAATGTGAAAAATACTTAATCCTGTACTGAAGTCATGTTGCAAGTTTCCTCAGCATCCAAAGACAGCAATTGCACAGCTTTTCTGGATTCAATATAAAACAGCTGTTGCTGGAGGAAGGACAGCTTTTAAAGTCTACACAGGTCTCAAATCTCAGAGCACAAAGACCTCATCTCAGTTTTGGCCTGCAAATGAAAGAAAATCTAGGTCTCCTGCTGCAATGAAATCTGAGCAGAAAAATGTTGGAAACCTATTGTTATGTTGAGCTTGACCTCATACTCACTGGATATTCAGAAATTTTGGCCCTTACAGATCCACAGCTATGCACACATATTTTAGGGGAGTGCAGTCCAAACTGAGGAAGGCAGTCTGGGCTGTTGCCAGTGATACTCAGGCTGCTTTTACTTCAGTCCTGGCTGCCTGCCTGCCTGTCTGCAGTTGAGTTGGCTCCTCTGGTGAATTGCTAGCAAGCTGCTTGTCTTGTAATTTATTTTTTTTTAATTTTCTTTTTCTTTTCTTTTTTTTTTTAAGAAGTTGAGGGGAGTTTAGCAAGGACCCTGTCTCAGCCAGCATGTAAAGGGACGAGAACCTTCCCTTTCTCCCTGCATTTAGCAGCAAGTCCCCACCCAGAAGACTGGAAACAGTTGGGGTACAAAGCCCACTGTGGGCTGTTGTAAAAATGAGGCTGCATGATGAGGGATAGAAACTACACTGCAGTGCTTCTGATCTCCCACAGAAGCTCTGCCAGGGTATGTTCCCCCTAAAGCCCCATCATACAGCTCTCCACAGCCACAGTGCTAGTCCATTGCTGCTCCTTAAGGGATGATGGCAAGTGAGCGTATCATCCTGAATTTCAGATATTGCCCTCCCTTCTGACAGCAATTAGGACAAACGAAAACATATGTAGTATAGTGCATCAATCCAAAACCCACAGGAAACTGTTGCAAAAGATGTGCAGTCTCTCATTTCTCAGGCGTGTAGGTAAGGACAGAGAAAAGATCAGATTTTCATCATAGCTGGAGGAAATACAACATAAATCTGCTCATTCTGACTGCTGTTGTATTCAGAAAAAGCAAAGTGAAATGTTCTTCACACTTGCTTCAATCTCTCAAGTCTTTCGCAATGATGTCATGCCTGGATGATGTCAAATTAATTTTCATATACAATTTATGGAAAATATGTGGGTTGGTATAGAATAATGTGCAGTCTTATTTGCTGGCATGCATGTGTGTGTATAAAATGCTCTGGATGGATACAAATGAGGCTTTCAACAGTGCCTGTCTGAATAATTTCTGTACACTACAAAAATTAAAAAACCCTACATAAGCACTATTTTATCCGATAAAAATCAAGCCAATAAATAAATATGCAATTCAACAATGGTGTGGATAATACAAAAGTTGATAGAACTAAGAAAACATTGAATCCACAAACTTGCTTGAATGCCTGCACATAACTCAACACTTTAAAGAAAGCACTTGATACACAGGATATACAACAGCTAACCACCTTTCTAGCTGAATGCTGTGGCTTGAGATCTGAAACAGCACAATGCCAAAAGATAGTAACTTCCTGAGAAACTGAAAAATACACCAACCTGGCAGACGACAAACAACAGTCTATTTGGCTAAAATTAGAGCCTTTGGTAAACTACCCTGCTTCCTTCTGAGACTTCAGTCCAGCAATGCAGTGTGACACAGATAACACTCAGCTACCTGTTTGGATATTTCTAAGTAACTTATTTGCATGCTTCAGCCAAGATAATCTTGTCTGTCAGCGACTTATCTAAAATCTGAGATAATTCTGATGAGAGATACATTCCTACAGTTGACTGAGTTCAGATATTCTGTGACACTGCATATTACTGAAAGAAATTACCTTTCCATGTAAGAGACCAGATCTCTCCCTCCATAAATCCAGTTGTAAGGTTTGGCTTACTAGCAAAGAAGGGAATAAAATACATCACTTTCAGTCACTGTGACAACTGGACTCCTTCTCTTTTCTTTCCTTCTAAAGAAGCAATCAGTTAAACCTTGTTACCGATATATATTCTATAGTTAGCTTCTGTCCTTTTAAAATAATTATGACTTCCAACTACACTGCAAACCTATTTCTATTTTCAAAACCTGAATTGGCAACATTAGTGTGGTGCTGCTGCCAATCAAATGAATTTAGATGCTCTTTCATTGCATTCCATTTATTTTCATTTCAGTGGCTCCCTTTTACAGTCTTTAACGACTTGTCACTAGTAATGTGCTCAGTGATTTGACATTCAGAATCTCATTTGAAATTTCAAAGCTCAAGATGGGTCAACAATTCCACTGTAAATCCATAGTCTACAGGATTTCAAACAACAGGGAGAATTACTCATTTGTCACAAGTCTCAGCAAAGGATAGTTTTCATCATCCCACTACTTCTCTATTCAGTTGATTTCAAAGGGAAAAGGTAGCAATACATATCTGCAACCAAAACCCTGCAATACTAAAAGAGCTATGACAAAAAAATCAGTTTTGCAGATTCAAGTATGTTTGAATCACATACTGTAAAAATATCTTCATTTCAATGTAGTGGTCCCCAAATGGTGGTTTACCAAGCACTTACTGTTGATGTCAGTTGATGCTCTACTCCCCAGTTTTATAGGCTGCCAAGTTCACAGAATCATAGAATACCCTGAGTTGGAAGAGACCTACAAGCATCATTGAAATTCAACCTCTGGCCCTGCACAGGACACCCCAAGAACCACACCATGTGCCTGAGAGCACCGTCTAAACACTTCTTGAACTCTGCTAGGCTTGGGGCTGTGACCACTTCCCCGGGGAGCCAGGGAAGTGTGCTCATCCGCACTCGAAGTAAAAAAATCTGGGTGAAGTTCTTTAGGAAAAATAACAAACATTAAGCTTCCTGGAACAGCTAGAAATCCACTGTCTGTTTTGCTATCTCTGCTTAGATTGCATTGTAATAAAAAGCGAAGGAAATGGAAAGCACCAACATCAAAGAAACACAGAGTCCTGGAGGTCTGTGGCAACCAATGTCTGTCCAGAGTACCATGGAGCCAAGTGACAAGAGAGCATACATGAATGGTTTGAGAGAGCTGGTGTCACAGGCAGAATAACTCCAAAAAGCAGGAGTAGGGGCCTGGAAAGAAACAAAAAGGATCCAGTATGATAAAGAGAGGAAATTTAAAGACAAAATTTTCAATTTTTTAAACCAGACATATAGTATTTACTGATAGAGAACTTGACACACTGGGACTATGGGCCGAGGACAACTGTATGAGGTTCAACAAGACCAAATGCTGGGTCCCACTCTTGGGTCACAACAATTCCCTGCAGTGCTCTAGGCTGGGGACAGAGTGGCTGGAAAGGTGCTCAGCAGAAAGGGACTTGAGGATGCTGACAGCTGAACATGAGCCAGCATGTGCCCAGATGACCAAGAAGGCCAAGGGCATCCTAGCTTGGATCAACAACAGTGTGGCCAGCAGGACTAGGGAAGTGATTTGTCTCCCTGTACAGGGCACTGGTGAGGCCACGCCTTGAGTTCTGTGTCCAGTTTTGGGCCTCTCACTTCAAAAAGGAAGAACATTGAGGTGCTGGAGCATGTCCAGAGAAGGGCAATGGAGCTGGGGAAGGGCCTGAAGCACAAGTCCTTCTGGGAGCAGCTGAAGGAGCTGGGGGTGTTTAGTCTGGAGAAAAGGAGGCTTGGGGGGGACCTTAGCACTTACCACCTTACCACTCCCTACAAGTCCCTGGAAAGAGGTTGTAGCCAGATGGAGGTCAATCCACTCTGTCATGTCTGCAGTGAAGGGACAAGAGAAAACGGTCTTAAATTGCACTAGGGGCGGTTCAGATTAGATATCAGAAAAAAAGATTCACTGACAGAGCAGTTAGGCATTGGAATAATTTTCCCAGGGAGGTGGTGGAGTCACTGTGCCTGCAAGAGGCATCTGGGTGTGACCCTTGGGGATATGGCTTAGGGGTCATAATGGTGGTGCTGTGTTGAACTAGATGATCTTGAAGGTCTCTTCCAACCTTGGTGATTCTGTGATGTAAATACAGAAGTGTGTTCCCTTTGAACCAACAGAGATTTTCCATCAGTGGGCTGGCACAATGTCATGTGTCTGTAAGCTGAAGATGCTTCTCTTTTGAGACAGGGTTCACAGGAAGGAAGCACCTGAAAACACCCCATAGCACGTATCACTTGAACACAATAGAAGGAAAAAAGAGAAGATTTACATTTTCTGGAAATGCTAAAATTTAAAAAATATTTTCATTAATATGTATGTTTAGGCAAAGATAAATTACATTGGGCATGGGGGGAAGGAGAGAGGGACAAAAATGTGTAAGTGACAATCAGATTAGGGTGCCAATATGACAAATTCCTGACTTGCTGTGTGCCCTCTGGGTAAGTGACAGAAGCTTTTCTCTCTAATGTTCCACATATATCAAACCACACAGTAAGAGCTGCCTTATTCAATACAGCATCTTGCTCCATGCTAGAAAAAAATATCCTACAATGACAATGACTCAAGCTAAAACAGCCGTTTTCAGCACAGAAACATTTATATTTGCGTTTTTACATTTCATGACATAGTTAATACTGATGAAATTTGAAATCTATGCCACTCTAAACATACTGTGCTGAAACTGTATCTACTCAGTCAATATGTTACATGTACACAGCGACAGCTGACCACCAAACGTTCCTGGTAAACAATGAGCCCAGACACAAACATAACTCCTCCCTTCCTTATCCTCCCCCTCAAACCCCAAAAAATTTAAAGAAAGCAAGGACTGTAGAGACTATATTCCTACCAAATATTTGCAGTGAAAGGCTAGGAGAGCAAACACTAAAACAGGAACAACCATCACTTTCCCCCACTTCTCCCCTGTTAATACTGGAAACTATCTAAATAGGTTTCATGAAAAAAAATTATTTTGTTTTGACCATCTGCCAGATATGTCACAAGGAACAAAAACACTGAGATACTTATGAACAACCAAAAATGACCCTTTCAAACAAGAGAATGGAAAGCAAGCTCAGCCCGGGTAGAGGTGCTACCACCACATGTAACCACATACAATGCGCTCACATGTAGGTGTATATATGGCATAAGACATGGCAAGAGAAGTGCTTGGAACAGCTTTATATGACTTCTTTCCAAGACTGACTAGTAAATGATTTTGGTACAATGAGCGATCAGCATGTTACCAGCACAGAGGCTGCCACAATAATTGCTACATAAAGATACAGCTTTCTTGGACTGAAAGTGCACTGTAGAACTTCTCTGAATAAAACATTAAAATTCACCTCACATTAGGACCCTGTTCCCTCAGATTACCTTTTTGCTCACTTTTTAGCTATCCCATGCCAGTCATATGGTAGAAAATTAGATCCTTTGGAGGATGCATCAGCAAGAAGAGGAAATGATATAGTACTAAAATAACCTTCTGAAATGTCAAAAAAAAAAAAAAAAGTAGACAGCATTTGAATAAACAACTGGCTCAAAAACTGAACTAAAATGAAGTTTTAGAGTGAATCTGAGAAACCAAAATAACTCTTAAAAAGAAAAATGTTCATCTATATTTATCCAGGACACTTGCCAAATTTGTATCCACACACAAGCACACATATTCACTGCACAGAGTACAATTACACCACAGGCAGACAAAATCTCAAAATGAAGCTGCTGGCAGATATATTTGAACCGGAACACTTCTACAATAATAGCTCATTAAGTTTCATTATTTTATAGGTCTTCAGAAAAACTGCAATATCCAGTCTTTCCAAGAAGGACTCACTCTGTTCCACTCCACGTGTGAAAAGAACAGCATGGGAAGGAAGCGTTTGGAGAGGGGTGAAGGGTAATGAGAAAGGACAGTAAATGGGGGTAGATTTGCCACATTTAGGAAACAATTCTTTACTGCTCCAAAATGCCAGTGGAAGCATACTTCAGATCTCTGGTTCTCTGTATGTATGCATTCAACAGATATGAGTAAGAAGTACATGATTTGAGTTCCCATCAAACAGCCAGAAAGTCACTGAAGTAAAACAAATGTAAATGTTTTGCCCTATATGAGGAAGATCAAAGTTCAGACTCACCCACTTGCAACAAATTTACACAAAACTCTTTTTGTGGAGTTGCTCAAAGTCTAAAGACAATTAGACCACAGATGCATGGTGACTTATAAATCAAAGCACAGCAGCTGGAGGACTGAGGTGAGGGAGGCAGTCCAGCAAATACAATACAACGTAACTTTTGGTCTGAAATGGATCACTTGGGGATCAGGAGAGCAGAAGAGCTGCAGTTACCTCGTGTGGCTGTTGGATGAGAGGCTCTCCCAGGGCTGCACACTGCAGCCAGTGACTGCATAGGCTCCCCCGCAGCTCCCGTCTAGTTTCATCAGCAAGGCTTTTGCTGCATTCTCAGCTGTCTTCCTGCAGTCATGAGCTCTCTTAAGCATCTGTGTGATGTTTTCATCACCAGTCTGGTCTCCTAGTTTTCAAGCAAACAATCTGTTTCAGAGCTTTGAGGAAGGTGATAGAAATTAAGGCAAGAATAGAGATCCTTGTACTCGCTCTCAGTTTATACCAAGACAATGATGATAAAGTACCAATCTGTGAGGTAAAAGCAACTTCACTTCTGTGAACATCTGTGGTAAGTGGGCTACTGGCCTGGAATGCACCTCTGTGCAAGTCACAAGCTCTGGGAATTCATTGCTCCAGGTACATAAAATAATGATGTATTATTTGACCTATTTTGTCTGTTTGTAAGGGTCTGCACTGTGCATTAACATCATGTTCAGATGCTCAAATTAGTAACACACTGGAAAAGCCACAGCCTAAATGATGATTCTTGCTCCAATCAGTCCAGTGTTACTTCACAGTGTGGTCATTTCCAGAACTTTGTCTCAAAAACCCCTTCATCTCAAGCCTAATGATTTGCCCAAACACCTTCTTACCTGTTACCTTGACAGCTGGAAGAACTGCCTTACTGCTCAGAAGCACCTTTTCAGAGTTTACAGTCATGCATACTAAGCCAAAAGTGAAGTAGCACTGGTGTTTACTAATTTGCTATGATTTCTAGTGGTTATACAGCTTCTATGTAGCTGGTAAGCTATCCCTTCAGCAGAAGCAGGACTGAAACCACCACTGCCACTATTCCTACAGTCTGCCAGCTGCAGCCAAGTCATTAAAGTAAGACAGATTATTGGCTACACAGAAAATCTAGAAATACATTTGTAGATTAAGCTACAACATATCCATACTTCACCTAACACAAGCCAAATATGCCAGAGATAAAAAGAAGACCCACTTGGCTCTACATCGGATTTTAATTTCATCCTTGTTTGAGTCAAAGACCAATTACCTGTACCTTACATTTGCAAACTGAAGAGCACGCACTACAAATAACATTAATGATAAAGAAAGGAAGGGTGAATGTTCTGTTAAGAGCAGCTGGATATTCTCAGCTTTAAGTGATGCAACTCCCATGAATTTTCCAGTCACAGATGTTGATATAAAACTAGATTGATCTTCAAAGCAAAAATCTGTTATTTTATCTAGGTCTGTTAATCAAATTTCATGGTAAAGTAAAGGTACATAAACCATACACAACTTCCTCCGAGCTGTGTTATGTAATGGGAAATTTGCACTCTTTCTTTCTCAGGGCTCTAACTGGTAATACCATAATTAAGAGCTGTAGACAGACACCTACATAAAAACTGAACTACAGTCTCTTTCATAAAATGCATGTCAGATGAAACCCCACTCAAACCCAAAGCACTTCTCCCTTCTGAAATTTCTTTCTGCCACCCATGTGAATAGAAAGTCCAAGACTAAATTCACTTTTGCTGTTCACTGATCTCTACCAGCAGGGAAAAACTCCCTAGCATTGTGGAAACAAATGACCAGAGACTGGAAGAAAAGGGGAAGAAAATCTTGGACATTCTCTTTACTTTTGGCATACTGCACACGCTGCACAGGGGAAACAGGTACACAAAGGCCTGTGTTGAGCACTGGGATACAAAATAAGGGGCATTTTGAGCAGCACAGCGACAGCAGGCTGAGTGCATCCACTCATCTGAAACAAGACAATTCAGTCCTGTGGCTCTAAAACCAGACAGTCACTCTCTCTCTAAAATTCTTCTATTTACATTTCAGTGATTCCTGAGAAGCCACTGCTGTTAACACACCAGGCCTTACTACAGGCCTCAGCACAGCATGAAGAGTTCTTCTTTTCTCTATGGTTTCCCTTCTTTCTTCTTCAAGATTATTGTGGCTGCCTTTTCCTATCAATAAAAGCAATAGGACTATAACACCCAGATTAAATTTCATTGTGTAAAAAACTCTTTCTATCAGAAAAGTGAAGGCAGCAGAAATATCAGGCTCCACACACTTCTGAAACATACTGTACCTATGATAGCGGCACTTAGCAAGTGGCATATTAAAAAACAACACTTAGCCACAAGACTAACTAACCAAAGAATAAGAGAAATCCAGAACATACAGGCTAATATCCATGATAGCACAATAAAACAGAAGACAATTTTAAAATTTCAGAGCAAATGTAAAATGGGGGGTGAAAAAATTATAGCATTTTTTAAATTTTTTTTTTTTTAATTTGTAACTATTCAGTTACAAATGCCAGTTTTTTATAAACTATGCTAAGTTTTCGGGGGAGGTCAATCTTACTGGTTCAACAGAATCTGCACTTGCAGCTACCACAGCTGTATGGCCTGAAGCCACCTCTGCTCATAAGTATGGTTTAATTATTCAACTCCGTACAGTTGCATGTATACAGCAGTCTCACCCCTGCTAGCCAGCCCCTTGTAATAGTATACACAGGTGAATTTAGATTGCGCTCTCTTTCTTTTCCCCTACTTTTGGTGTTTTTCAATTAGTTGAAGACAAGAGAAGACCAGAAAGCATTCTTAAGTAATGGGTCATGAGATGATTCACCATTACAATCAACTCTAATGCTGACATGCAAAAAAAAAAAAAAACAGTGATTCATTAACATCTTACCAACAGAACCAACACCTGCAGCTCTGAACTGCCCAAGAATGAGACTCTGCTCACTTTCTGCCAATGCCAATAGCAGCTCATACGCTTCTATACACTGTTCACTGAAAGAAAAAGCAAACCACAGAAAACAAAAATCACACAAAATATTATCTGCAATTTAGAGGGGAAGAATACCTGCAACAAAAAAAAGAGGTAGCTGATGAAACACATGATTCCTTTGTCTAGCAGCAGGAATGTTAAATAACATAACACACATAGCTCCTATCACAAGCATTCAACAGTCTCCCCTTCCTGGCTCCTTCCAGGTTGGCCTCAAGTAATGTAACAAGATAAAAGAGAATGATCTGATGTGAAGGAAGTTCCAGAGTGTGTTTGAAACACCCGTACAAATGGTGGTGAACATGATTCCTTTGAGAAACTTTCTCCAGACCTTACTATACAAAATACAGTATTCTATATTCTGTAAGATAATTATAGTATACAGAGTGTAGTAAAAAGAAAAGAAGATACACAAAAAGTACTTCTTGATCTGTTCTGGCTTTAAGATTTTTCTCCTCACAACAAAACAGCTTCCAATTGTAGTTGTGAGTCACTCATTCCTGTTGCATTCAAATGTGGTTTTTTTTTAAAAAAATACATACTAATATACCTATTTCCAATTCACATTTCCCTGTAATTTGCTCAAGGCTGATAGTAAGACAATATATCCTTTAAAAAGCACGCAATTTGTCTTAAGACCAGAACTGCCTGTTCCAAATTAGTTGCAGTTGAAGGTGTTAAATGATACCATCATTTTAAACACAGTTTGAAGCAAATTTCAGTACTTTTTACCAAGTATCAAGCAATTAATCCACAATTCCAACTGAATGTAACACAAAGTCATTCTGAATTATGTGGAGTACAATACCAGTGTTTGGTCTACTAGTCTTGTGAGAAGTTGTAGCCTAATATAGAGAATCTGTATTGTAATCAGATTCAGCAGAGATAGTCCAAGCCTACACACAATCCCTGATTCAAATGTTAATTCAAAATTACAAGATAAATCTGCATATTTCTGTTAGATGCTGGTGAACTAGAGCTGAAATACAGCATAACAGGAATTTCAGTTCAGTAGTCTGCCAAAGCAGTTTAACCAAAGAGACTTTTTTCCCAGGGAGGAAACAAAAATAAACAGCATTACTATGGCACACCAACAACTTCACTCTGGAAAAACCACCATCAAGCCTCTCCTTGGCTCCCTCCTTTTCTGGCTGACGTACCCTCTGTGTAGGTACATACCTGTACTGCAGTGCAAGCCTGAGGGCTGTGGCATTGGACTCGTACTTCCCCACAAGCATGCTCATCCTCTCAGCATTGCTCTTGCACTCTTCCAGTGTTATTGTCAGTAAGTCATTCTGGGATTTCAGGTGCTCAATACGGCTGTAGAAAAGGAAGTAATTTGCAAACTTCAAGCTTAACTTGCAGTCACTGTCCTGAAAATTCTAGAACCACCATAATCTAAAACAACAAAAAACATTCAGTCTATGCAAATGGTTTCTTTTTTTAATGTAGATAGCAAAATCCATCAGGAGCCAAGAGGATAGAAATTTCTCCTAGTACAGCCTCTTCTTCTCACCTTCTCATAAAACATCATCATGACCCTGTGCAACAGCAGGAAGTAGAAGTTGTACCCTTGTTGTGTAGGGTAAAAGACTGCACAGGACAGTTTAATATTAATCTTTTGCTCAGTTTTTCTGCCTCAATTTCTCACTTCCTGCTGCCACATTTGATTCTTGTTGTAAGTGGCATGTTCACTAGTGCAGTTGTAGGTGTGTGTAGGGATCATGCAGTTGCATAAATGCCTCCTTTCTTTGGATCATCCAGAATAACCACTTGAAGTCATGTTTTGCCTGTGATTAGAGAGGGAACTTCCAAACTATGAATGAGGTTTCAGTGAGGCAATGTAATGCCCAAATGTTCTGGCAACATTCAAACAGAAGTTTCATCGTAATACTCTTCTCAATGAGGTTAACTCTGAATATGAAATTGAGGCTTCAGGATATCAGTATTACTGTATATTCTCTCTGCTGATAACAATGTGGAAATGTACTGAGCCTAACTGTAGAAGGTGGACATATGGCAAAAAATTTCAAAATTTAAACAGGTAGCTAATGAAGAAATCAATGCCATCCAGGACTCTAAAATCACTGACTTCCTAACAAAGAAGAATGACAAGGGCTAGTACACCACTTATTCAATGATCAGAATAAAGCCCTGACTCTCAGATACTTCACTTTCTTTATCTTCTTTGACATCTTCTATAAGGATACATGCTGTCAAAGCATAATTGTGCAGTGTACAGAAAAAAGAAAAAAAAGAAAAAGAAGAAAAAGAAGAAAACAAGGACCACATTTTGCAGCAGTACAAAAAACATGAGCTATAAATAAAAGAGGTGTTGTACTGATGAGATTAAATTTGACCTAGCTGTGGGGAAGAGAGAACTTGGACAGAAACATGCTGAGACATGATTCTCATGTTCCTGATGCACAGTTTTTATTTTATATGCCAAAAAAGACATGAAGCATTGGTTTTGATAGAGCTTACTGAATTATAACACCAGCAGTATTTTAACTGCAACCAGAAAGCTGCAATATCTCTTGTGCAGACAGAAATACATTTACTGGTATGCATGCCACACCATCACACATCAGCACATTTATAATGCTACTACTCCGTTTCTTCAGGACAAAAAAAGTAAGCTAATTCCAGAATGATGGAGACTATGTTATTGGAATTCTTTTTTCTAGAGATGCCACAACTATTTGGTCAGCCACAGAGAGTGACACTCCACAGTGCAACCTGCCACAGGTGAAGGTTCTGTGCTGATCTAGTAACACACAACCAAACTGACATGCTCACGGAAAGAACTCTCAGCATATGATTCAATCTTCTCTTTAGCAACTACAGTCCATGTTTATCTGCAGCTGTTGCAGTCGAGCTGGGGCTGAACTAAAATATGTTCAAAGAGGATAAAAAAGGAGTAACTTAACAAAGCTGACAGAAGACAACGCATGTGACCATATCTAACTTTCCACCTTACCTGTTTAACCTCTCTGTCTCCACTTCAAACTCTCGGATTTTACTTTCAGAGATAGCAGATCCATGTGAATAGAGAGTCTGGAAGATTTCCTGGATGTTTGAGCAGTCTTGGAGGGAATGTGCCAAATGTTCAGCCACAGTACTGGACACCTGCACAGGGCAGTTAATAGATCATTGTGAGCAGATAACCACTGGATTTCTCCCAAATGCACTCTGCATTGAGAATTGCATTTGTTCACATGCACTCATTTCAAGGCATTAATTATTCAGTTTTTGTTATGAATTTTACATTGAATAGAACATTTGCAAGATTCCACTTTTAGAAGCTATTTTGTTTTAAATACTAACCAAGGGTGAAGCCCACTATTTCATCACACATTTAGAAAGCCTACTATGCAAGTTATTTATGTTCTTGAAAGCTTAGCAAAAGCTGAGAGCCAAGTTCTTCAGTAAAGCAAATATTAACACACAGTAACAGCAGCGTTATTGATTTACATTGGCATTTCAAAGCAGTATCCAGTTAACTGCTGACTGAAAGTTGTGAAATGCAACTGGAGAGTCTTCTTGAATATTTTGGATGAAATGACTCCAAAATTTTCCTCTTGAAGTCACTCGAAGAATGATTTCTATCCACCAGTTATGAGAAAATGAGGTATTAATACTGGGTGAAATACTCTTTTTGAAATATTTTCCTCAAAGTAACTTTTAAAGTATTTTCAGTGAGTTTATATATTAACTTACTAAGAAAGCAATGCTGCTTTTATTGGAACACAGGTTATCTTCAGTAGGTATCGTGTGTGCACATAATTATTGGTCCTTACCCCTATGCTGCTGATTTCTGATCCTAAGACAGGTCTATCAGATGACGAAGACTCTGATCTCGTCTTTGACAACTTCACTCTTTCAGCAATCTGTAAGTCAGAATGCTGCACAGGTTACACAGCAACCCACACTTCATAAAGATTACACAAAGCGCATCTGTTCGCTAGTTACACTTGCAAAACTGAAGTAAAGCTACTATAAAACTGCCCCCTGTGCCATAACTGAGAGAATTACCACCACTAAAGCTTAATTACTTTCCACAGCTCAAGTTCAGAGGCCTGCTGAGGACCCCAGGAAACATTCCGGGGATTCTAGATGTCTCCCAGGCAATCACAGTCTTACACGATGTGGCAAAAAAGCAGGCAAAATGAAGCCTGCTTTTCCCAGGTAACGGGAAGGGTTAGTGAAACACACAATGGCTCACCTTGGCGATGGGAATGTCATTGCTGCTGCTGCTCGTGCTCAGCTCTCCCGTGCTGGGGTTAATGGGTCGATTGGTAGAAGTGAGACGGCTCGGGCTGGAGGGGCCTGTCGCCTGTACGCTTTGCAAGCGTGTTTGCAGTTCCCGAACCTGCAACAAAACATAACATTCTGATTTTTCCACTTTTATGATCTAAATAGCTTTGAGATTTTCTCATTGTCTAGCCAAGTCTCATTGCTCCTGGCTTCAAAATAGAGGTTATATTTTTGTACTGTCGTGGCTGCAAAGATTTTATGTGATAAGCAGATGAGTGCGGGTTATTTTAAAATTCCATTGTTTTCAAACTATTTGCAATGTGGAAATATGCAAATATAATACTGTAATTACTCAAAGTTTCATCATTCTATATAACCCCTTCAGTCCAGCTGGACTATATCTGTGGAAATTATTCTCTCTGGGATAAAGCTAACACTCCAGCCTAAGATAATGATGCCTAAACAAACCAAATTACAATCCTGATCCTGAGTGTTAATGGAACTCTCCAGTGTTGAAAAAACCTTGACATACATAAATCACAGGATGACTTTGTCATATTTAAAGGTTAAAGACATTCAAACATTAATTGTGGTTTTGAAACTACAGTTAAGTAAAGCTACCATTTAGTATAATGAACAAGACCAAAAAAAACCCAGCAAAGTACCTAATCAACAGTCTGCAGAAGCTCTCTGCAAACACATACTGCAAACACTGGATGGTCCTCACAACATGTCAGGTACTTGCAGAACTGTTGTCAAAGATTTTCAGTACTAAGGAGTTAAAAAAATAGAAAGGTCTGCTGGAGCCAAACTGTAGCTGAGCTAAAGATTATAGTGTTTACCTTAGAATAATTCTTAATAGACAAAGAATAAATGGTCTGCTTAACACAACAATGATACCACAAGGTAAAGTGACAGAGCTTTTTTCCCACAGATCTCAAACACAGCCTGAGAGATAGGACAAGGGGAAGGAAACCATTTGAAGAGGAAATTCCTCTGAATACAGATGTTTCTATGCTGATTTTCTTGGAACAGTCCCTTTGCAAAACCGAACTGGTGAAATTCTACCACAAGTCCAGTCAAACAAAAATTCAGCCCATTTGATATCCCCCTGTATGTACCACGAAATGCAACTCTGACTCCTACTGTCTAAAACAAGGTGGGATTTTATACTAATGCAATACATTTATACAAAGAATTAATTAAGTGAGCTGAATTCCCTAGATAAAAAATATCAAAATTACAGTTGCACTAAAGCTTAGGCTTTCTTCAGCTATACGTATACATGGACAGGGTTTTATCAACCTCTGCTTGAAGCAGTAGCAGTTGTGTGTTCTCTGTGCAACATATGTAGATTCCTTCAACCTACTGCACTGAGAAAAGAGTTAAAGTTGGAACACTCTCTAGACACCAAAGCAGTATTTTATGCCTCCTACAATCCTCCGCAGTCTGCTTATACTTCCCCCTGCTTCTCCCTCTGCTGTATGCAAACTGAAGGTCCGGCTGCCTGAGCACTTACTGTCAAAAGAGTTTGTAGGTATTTCCAAATAAAAAAAAAATCCAAACCCTGTGTGTTTTACATAACAGAGCACAATAATTGCATGCTACTAATAAAAAGCTTAGGTAGCAACAATAAAAGCACACAAAGCCTAACTGCACTCACAAGTTCCCAGTTCAGTACTAAAGTACACAAAACCTCAGATCAAATCCCAAATGTTTATATTAACTTGCTGAAAAATGGATATGGGTGCTTGACCCAGAATTATACATCTTAGCTGCAATTATATCATGAAGTTAACTGGGCAGCGCATAAGTGCACATGCATAGCAAGTATCTTCTATATATTTGAAGCTGAGGCCTCCTGTGTTCGTACAGACATATACAATTTCAACATAGGTACAGCTCCACTAATGCAAACCTTAAGGACAGAACTGATCTACTGACGCAAACCAATCAATTCAGCCTGTTGATACACATAAAGCTGAAATAAACCATGAATGCATATTTTTGTTTGCAGATGTGGAATGTCAGTGCACATAGGATTTGTACTGTGGCACAGACACTGAATAAAGCCCAATCGAGCAACTCCAAAACTTCATTAAGTCAAAATCACTACTTATTACTTATTTCAACCCAGGCTGTTCCAAACTACATTCCTTAAGTGCTTAAGCACTGTTTTAAAGCAAAGCAAAAAACCACTGCAGACCACTTTGTAAAATCAAATCCTTGCCTCAACGTCTGATGTAAAAATTGCTAAAATATTCACCTATTCCCAGAAGGCAGTCATGGAAGACTTTAGTCCAAAAGCAAGTAACATTCTAAATTTAAATGCAACCAGAAAAGAGAGTTAAAGTTGTTTAAATGCTAAGCATTCATTGACTCTGAAGTTTAAAACACCTTCTGTAAAGACAGCATCATACAAAACTTTAATGCACATAGGTTTCTATTAATCTACGGTTCATTACTGAGTCATGACTATTGGCCATGATTACAAAGTCAGTTATTCTTAAGGATCTGTAAAACAACATGAGCAACAAAAAGAAAAATGAGCACAGCTAAGGCTGTAGTCATGCAAAGCTTTATCAGGAAAGCATTTCTATAAGAAAACTCAGCACGGCACAGTTATTAATCCATGCAACTCACTGCTTTAATATTGTATCACAGATGCAACTACAGCTTAAAGAAGATGCCTGCTTATCCATGCTTCTTGATGTGTTTACTGATTCAGGCCTTCATTTGTGAAACTACATGCTGAATTGATTGCTATAAATAACTGTGCTAAGTTTAGCAATGCTGAGTACTGGAGGGCAGTTCTGAGCAGGGTAACAGGGCAAGTTTGCCTGACCTGTAAAATCATCAGTCTAACAATTCACACATTCACCAAACCAGAAGCTCATGAGTGGGTTGCCCACCCACCACACTGTCCAGAGACACCCTGGGTAACTATTTCTGGTCTCCAAAACCTCGACTGTAAATAGAGCAGTATGTAGCATCTCCTCAGAAAGTACTTTTCCACACTGGTAGCACTTCTACAGGAAAAATAAATAATTACCAAAGAAAAGGAAAAAAAAAAAAATCCGAGTTCAGAAGAGCCAATTTCTTCTCTGGATCAGTGAACGCATGAGTTACGAAAATACTAATTTTAAAAGTACAATTAAAAATCGTCTGATCTCCCTGTGTTCGATACTTGTATCAGTCTATAGTGTCTCTATTACCAATGGATTACAAATTATTCTGAAGGTTATGTTAACTAGTAGAATGAAGGTAACTGCAGTACAGCACTTGGAAATGGGAGAGAGAGAAAGGGAATCTTAGAGGAAATAGATGGCAAAATTGGGAAAATCTGACGGGTAAAGACAAGTATAGAAACAAACCCAAAAAAGTTCCACTGAAAGACAGTGGAAAAGTGTGGATTTGTGAGTTTGGGAGGAATAACAAGGAATGATTTAAAGAAAAATTTCTTGAGTCCTTGCGTTACACTAGTTTAAAGATGGAAACATCCAGAAGGGTATAAAAATTGCCATAAACTCCTGAATTGAGACGGAAAATGTCTGAGTAGCAGACCCAATTATATGACCAGAAAGAAAAAAAAAAGGGTAGAAAATGGAGGGAAAAAGGAAAAATCCGGGGAAACATCTGTGAAATCCAGAATTAGAAAAAAGAAAAGAGCAAGTGTCTTATAAATGGCTGGAGCAACTCCTAGGAATTACAGAAGAAGTGCTGAAATCCTGGAAAGAGCAGAAGGAGGGGCATGAAGTGACACACAAGGCAACAGAACCATTAGACTTCAGAGCAAAGGATAGCCTAGACATCAAGAGGAGTAAGGTGTAAACAGATGTCCTCAACTTACTAATACAGATACAAGTAACTGGAAATTTTATTTATTAATATTTGACGTTTAGCAATTGAATCATTTGTTTATCTGTTTTCCTGATTTTTTTTCCTTTGAATGCTGAGAATTGAGGTAGCATATAGGGAAAAATTAAGCACAAATTCTTTTGAGTACCTTAGGAATGAACTAAAAAGACAGCAAGGATAGAAGAGAAAAGGGGCTGACACATTACAGCAATGCTGGATTTGTGAAAGACTTCATAAGTTATTAACAGGCATCACAGACATATTTGTAGAAGTGCATCACAGGTTATAGAAAAATACTTCACTGGAATGTTCTCATCGGTAATCACAACTCTAAGAAACATGTTTTCAGTCTTTGTATTTTATACACTCATACTCACAACTACCTGATTCATTAACATATCCTAAATAAAAAAACATAGCTATAAACTGCCTGGTTTTGTCACTGATTTCCACATTCAAAGGACACCTGCTACTTTTATTTCTAAGCCAGTTTCAAATTATATGCCTGTGATTCTTTTCCTTCTACCCCACTTGTGACCTGTTTCATCATGCAGTATCGTTGAATCCTTCAAGTAACAGAACTTTTTGCCCAGAATTTTAACACCACTTCATTTTTCTCCCCCTATTATACAGAGGAACAAGATGAAGTACAACAAACCACAGGAAATGAGTCTCTCCCACTTTCTAACTGATTCATGAATCCTGCAAATCTGTGGAGCAGAAGATGGTAAATAAAACACCAGCATAACAATTCAAGCTGCTCTGAGTGGTAAGGGCCCTTCCCAGCCAAAGCCACCCTAAACTTTCATTCAGGCCTAGTGGTAATTATTTTCAGCCAAATAATTTTCAGTCTCTCTTATATCATGAGCAACAGAGCAAGTAAGTTCCTGCAGACTGTCTGTTGTGACTGACTGAGTATGGTACAGCCTGGTATTTATAAGGTCCACCTCCTCAAGCTAAGGTGGCCATTTTCTCCTAAGCTCCCGGATGAGCTTAGACCTGCACTGATCATTTAAAAGAAGCCTTTACAGAATCTGTGTCCTCTGGAGAGACATCTTCAAGAAATGTGTAAGAACTTAACTATCACTAGTAGCACTACCCCTCTGGCAGATCTGAAAATCAGCCTGCAGTTTGAACAACTACTTTGATGAATGGAGAAAGGGAATGACATACAGATCCCACAAGCCACAGGAGAACAGGAATGCTACTTATACACACAGCTTTTATAAGCAGCAGGAGAGGCTACAGTGCTTGGGTGATACAAGTATGTTACCAAGCAAATGCACCTCTCCTTTTGACACGTTTGAGACAACACTCTCTCATGCAGTGCTCCATGCAGAAAGATCTGGGTGCTGCACCTCTATAAAGGATGCAAGGTAAAGAACACCAAGGATGTTGCAAGAGGGGACATGGGAGGTGAAGAGTGAATTGCCTAAAAGCTCTGAGCACAACTGAAGTGTTCTGATATAGGCCAGCACACACTGGAAACAAACACAGGCAGAGGGCAGAAAGCATATCTCAGGCTTTTCCTCATTCAATTTCAGACTAATCACTACGCATTTGCATACAAGCCTGGAAACTGGCGCAAAGCTCTACCTCATTAACACCTAAGTGGAGATACTGCTGCATAAGCAAATACCATGCAACTGAAGAAGGCAGAGAATGGAAATAGCATTTGGCTGATACCTCAGGCTTGTGGTGCTCACCAAGAGACAAGGAGACAGAACAGTTCCAAAACCACCTTAAGATGTGAAAGCAGATAGTAATCTCTAAAGGCCCATAACATATCAGTGTTCTCTAGCAATCTGGAGCAATACCTTCTGATTCCGATAGGAATGTCGACATAACAGTCCAGTAGCTTGTGCCAGCTTTGTGCCATCTGAGGACAGTATGGCCTCAAGAATGCCTGCAAGACCAAGGATCTGATTCCTGCTATGGTATGGGGAGGTTTCAACTGCCCACAAGAACCATGTATTTCAGGAGAGCCCTCATGCTAAAATAAAGTTTCTTGGAGTGGGAGCAATGTGGGCAGCTGGAGGGATCACACATAAAATGCCACTTTTCTACTTCTCCACAGATCATGTTTTCATAAGGTCTTAGTCGAAGATAGTTTACAAAGTCTGGTTTTCTTCTGGTCAGTTTGGTGAATTCAGCCAAGTTTGGAGCAGATACAAAACAACCTTCACATCTAAAAACATTTGATTAACTGAACAAGCTGACATATGGCTTATGCAGAGAACAGACTCAACAAACTTCTAGAGCTTTTCACTTCAGACTTAGCTCTTCACAACAGCCTCAGGGAAGCCATAACGCTTCCCACACCCATTGCTGCTTATGCCAACCAGCTGCTTAGGACTGTGCTGAGGTACTACCCATCTGGCAACTTTCATGGGCAGTAATTAAAAACCCCACAATTTTTACATTGCAGTCATGACAGAGTTTATATGCTGTATCCATGCTGAACCCCTGGTGGATAAAAGGGCTTTTGTATAGAAACACGAATATTACTTTTTGTTCTCCTATTTAAACCTGTTACTCCATATAGCAGTTGTAAATAGTGCTGACCTGATTACCACCTTATTCTCATCTAACAATAATATTAATCCCATGAACTAGTACAGAAGTTCCCCAGCATCTTATCTGTATTACTGGATTTGAGATTATGATCAGCTGTGTGTAAGCAGTTTCTAGGGCATTGACTGGTCCAGACCCAAGCAGATTTTATTTTTACTGTAGCAATATAATACAGAGGCAAAATAAAACTCTGCATTATGAAATTAGCTGCTACACTGTAGATAACCTCCAAAATAAGTGATTACCTCATTTACTAATGACCCATGAGAAACAAACTCTAAATGTATGTTGTTTTTTAGCCAATGTTCCAGAGAGCAGCTCAATCTGTTAACTGAGCAAGTAAATACCTAATTAAATTAAATCTCCAACAAGCCTGAGAGAAACATATTGAAAGCACTCTGCTTGATTACAGGCATTGGTCTGAAGGAACAGACCTATTGATCTGGTCAACTTTAAGCTTGTTCACTTCATCCAATTTAATTTGAGAAGAACAGTAACTAAATTTTAGCTGGATCTCCTTTCCCACTCTCCAGGGAAATATTATGAAGCGACTCTTGAGTTCAGATGGCATAGAGAAAATGTTTATTTAATAGGTCAGAGAAAACATTTATCTTGTTGCCACTATGGACAAAGAGTTACATTAAAAATGCAAATATGGTTTCCAGTGCAACAATTACATAGTGTGCAGGCAGGGTCATACACTATGAACAAAATTCTTTGGTGGGAACAATAAATCAGCTGTTGTGCACATTCAGGATGATATTAAATACCATATTTCAGTAAAGTCCTCTATAGTTGCTAACTAAATGAAAACAATTGAAAAAGAACCCACACAACCCTGCCAGTTGTGCCCGAATATTAAGACTCTGTGGCAATCCAACATTACTGTTTCATTTACTATTTCATCTACTACCCAATCTGTCCAAGAAGAATTTCCTTAATTAAAGAAGAATGAACATTTAAATTGGCTTGTTATACCAAAGATAGCTCACAGTCTCTACTGAGCAATTCAAGACTTACCTGTGCAAGGTCAAAACATAACAGATTTCTGCAGAGGTGCTAAGACTAGCTCTAGAATTACTGCAGTTGTCTTAACTGGTGTTTTTTGGCTTTCCTTTGGATAGAACCCTAAAGTAACAATCCTGGTTTTAATAAGTATTCCTGCATAGTCATACCTTTTATTATACAAACATAACTCTAATATTTTAAAGCTCCATTTTGAAAGTAGTTAATCAGTAGCCTTACTTGTTACTGTTTGTTTAGCACCACAATCCTCTCCTCTCTTAGACACCTCATAGTCTAACCTCTGGCCTAATACAGTTACAACTGGTTTATATTAATCTGTTCCTGCTCTAGTTTGGTCCATGAATTTGGAGAAGCCATCATTCCCATTCTCACTTGCTTTCTGCAGCACTTGTTAAGAGAAATCAAATTAAGATTCTGTTTTGCCAAGTCGAACAGGACAATCTCTTCTCCAAGTGCACTGCCCATTTCTCTGACCACCCTCTATACCTCATTTTGGGCCAATTTAAACTGTATCTTTTCATGTGTAAGAGGTAAGAACTACATATAACCACTCTTTATACAACCTTTCAATCACAGAATTGAATTTTACACCATGTGTAAATGGCTCAGTCATGCTGATCCCTGAGGGTACAAACACCAATTCTTTCTCTTTCACTTTGCGAACTCAGGAGCTCCTGACAGCATAAGTTCTTGTTACCCATCTTTCAGGCACCTTAGCTCGCATTCCATACTTCTCAAAATCTGAATCTTTTTCTATGCTCAAGGCCATATTTTTTTTCTTGCTTGATATCCCAGTATTGATCAGTATCATCTGTAGTGTCAACATCTGCGTTTGTGTAAGCAAATTTCACAAGGACACACTTTCATTCCCTGCCTGTCTGTGATGTTGTATCCAGCCCCTCAATTTAGCAATAATTCACCCAGTGCATAAATGCTGTAGTTCAGGGGGTAGTATTGCCTCTGTTTAAAGTGCCTCTGCCACTACAAAATCAGTCCAAGAACTTCAGGTCTGAAAACACCTTATGGTGTATAATACAGAAGAATAATTTTACAAAGAAAAAGTTGAAGTGGTCTTGTTTTATACAATAGGAGATTATTATTTTTGTCTCATCACACATACCTTTTTTAGAGAAGCTAGAGAGTTTTGAAAAGGTAATTTGTGGCTTGGTATCTGAAAATTGGAAATCTCACACAATGCAGGTTCACGCTAACACAGGCATTGCAGAACAATGTTGTTTTAGAGCAGCATAAAGGGTGTACCTGCTGCCAGCAGGTAAAAGCAACACTTGCAATAATTTTACCAAGATACAGTGGTCTGAATTGTCAGTCAGATTGAACACAAACTTCAAACTGCATGTTTTAAAAAACAAAAATATTTCATATCTAGCCACAACTCAGGATTTAACAGGTATAAAGTTAACAAATTTTAAAAGTAACAGAGACTGAGGTCACATTCTCCTGGATCTTTCATCTTTTTGTGTGAAAAAATTTCCTTTTTTTCTCTTTAGCTCTGGACTTCAGTTAAAGCACAAGGCCTTTATCTGACCTTACATCATCATAAAACATAGACAGGGGAGCAGGACATGGTTGGGACTACTCATTGTTGAGTATGAGAATTATTACCCACTGATAGGAGTCCTGCTCTTTTTCTTTCTTCTAATCACAAATTGAATTCCCATCAAAAACAAAGAAATATTTGTTGTTTACAGGAAAGAAAATTTTTTCTCAGGAAAATTCACTGAATGAACAGCTGCTTTCTCTATAGCCAAGTAACACAGGCTTCCTTGAAGATGAGTATCAGGTTTTCTGTTAACACACGGTTTCTGACATCAGGTTGTTGTACACATTGGCTGTTTATCACATACTCTTTTTCAATTATGTTCCATTTTGTCCTAGTTTTGTCATTTGTATAGCCCAGCTTCAAAAACAAAGAGCCCTACAGCCAGTACAGGAAGTGAGATAAAAGAGAGGCTTGTTCTGGTGACAAAATTACACTGGCTTGGAGGAACAAGAAGCCCTCATCCATGCAGCAGCCTTACCCTTCTGCGCAGCCTGTCCCTTTCCTCGCGGACAGCATTCATGGTGGCCTTGGTCCTGTTGAGCTCCTCCTCTTTGCTACACAGCATGGCTGTGAGGCTTTCATTCTCTTCCCGCAAGCCAGCCAGCTCCTTCTCCCATCGGGCTCTCTCTTCAGACAGATTTGGGTAAAGGTCACGTCCCAGTACACCCTCAATCTCTTCTACGGTCTGCAAAAATAAAGTCATGAAAACCAGAAGGAGGCAAAGATGATTGAGCAGGACTAATGGTTACACAGGAAAGAAGTGTGTAACAGGCAACTCTTCATACTTATATGTGCACATCTAGTCCCACAACACCATTAGTTTGCTTTTTTTGTTTGCTGACCAATATCAAACAAAATTACTGCTTATTTTGACAGTTTGACCATTTTATTAAATTATTTCATACTGACAAACACCAAAGTAGACAGATGCCCTATAGACAAATAAAACAGGTCACCTGTGAATCACAGTAATCCCACTAGTTTCATCTAATGACTCCTTGTCATGGGTGAGCGCTGTACTTATTGTTTCCCTGCTGAGTAACAGGAAGAAAGTAACAGCTTGTGAATGTGCAGAGTATGGAGTCTTTCTTAGTTCTAGACCAACATCACTAAAGAGCAAGGAAAAGAGCGGGAAGGGATAAAAAGAGGATTCTTTATTCCCATGTCCCTGAGCATGTTCTTTCCTTGAGGTGACAGCCATATAAAAACAAGAACTAGGCTAGGCTTTCATTATACCAGAAGCTGTGACAGCCCTTCTAACACCTGAAAAAATGTTGGGCTTCTCCGGGACACATAGTGCCATTCACTATTTCCCATCCCACCTTTTTGCTCAGAACTGAGCCTTGTAGGCACCACTCAGTACAAGGGACATTCAACAACTTCCAGCGGATGAAACTAAACTACATTCACCTACCACCAGCAAGGGAACACTGCTATGCCTAAACTTACTGTTAGAATGGTCACTCAACATGTTGGAACACAGCGTAACACTCAACATGTAGGGAACTACATGCAGTTCTGAATTTTGTACACAGTGCATGCCATGCCTGTATTCAATTTTTTTTAATTATGAAGATACTTGCAACAAGCAAACCCACTCCAAATGTTGCTTATAAGCTTTTGAATACCTCTGAAAGCAGTGTGCATTAAAATTATGGGAAGAAATATGGAAAATAAAAGAATATACGATATCACTAGCAAAGCAGAAAGTTTCGTTTCATCAGGTAATCCAAAACCAAGTTATAGCTAAAATGTCTATATATATAGACATTATATATAATGTCTACTATGTCTATAGTTTTACATATAATATGGAAGAAAATTCATGTACCAAGGTCAAAAATAGTCTATTTAGCTGTTTAATTCAAAAGTATGTAACTTCTATATCCTAATGGGTCCCTTCTAATTCAGCACAGTCTGTGATTCTATACATAACAAAAACTATTGCTTTGTTTATTTCCTTAAATTGGGAAGGACTACAAGAATCAACTAGAGTAAGGCTAAAAATGACACACCAAGTTGGAAACATAATTTCCTTTTTTTTTTTATTTCTGCGAGAAATCTTCCCAGTGTTTCCAGCACTGTCTGACTTTGAGGTATCAGTGAAATGTTATTATTTGTCCATTACAATGACAATTTTGTTCTTTATGTTTATTAATGCACTAATCTTAAAAAATAAATGTTGGCTAGCAAGACTCCCTAGTGAGAAGGAAAAGACACACACAAAAGGAATACGACATTTTTAACAACTAGTTTGAAACGCCTCTACTGAAGAAGCAGGGACAAAATTTTTACAGTAAAGTTCAGTTTATCCTTTTAAATCATGTTGCATGTCTCGCATAAAATGACAATACATTTAGAGTCATAATTATAAAATTTTATTGACAGAGTATCTACACTATAATTCTACTTACATATTTGGTAGTAAACTGAAATCACTTTTCTAAAAGAGCAATGCCTTGCAACATCTCTGTAAGATGAAAGAAGCTGCAGCTCTCCCTTACATTAGTTTCACTTGGACCTATAGGTCTCAAATTATTACAAAGTAAATTATTTCAATACAGCATGAGGAGGAGTTCAAGTTCTGAATAAGCATGGGGTGGTTAAACTTACAATGTGAAGAAAAGTTCTGTAATGGCAGGAGCATCCCCTTTTGATGATGCCAGCTGTATTTTAAACAGTGCCTCTTTGTTGCTATTTTCTCCTCTCCCTTCTTCCCCCCACACCTTCCTTGAACTTCCCCTGCTGTTTTCTCACCCCTCTAATGAAAAGTTCTGTTGCTGTCTCCTTCTTCCTTATTCCCCATGCTCCTAGTGTTGCTATTTTCCAACCCCTCCCTTTCCCCAGCACTCAGAGCACTACCGTGGGTGATTACGTGGAGCAACACCAAAGGAGGCAGCAGCTACCAGGAGGAAGCAGCAGCAGACACCACAAAGGTGTCTCCAGACAGAGGGGCTGCAGCTGTTTCTCAAAACTCCATTGCTACTACATGCCCACACAAGGACAAAGTTCACGCAGTGACAGCATCAGCAAAGGTCTGAGAGTCATAGCCTGCCCTATAATCATTGACAAAACCAAGGGACCTTTCTGCTTACTTCTGTGCTCCTCCATTTTGTCATGATCAGTATCCTTTTGCTGACTAAACTATTATCACAATTCTCCTGCCTGATGACCAATATATTACCATCCTCCAAGGTAAATAAAAAATAAAAATTGTACTTGGATATATCTATGTACATGGACATATCTTTGTGTTGTCTACTTTTCTTCAAAGCAGTATTACAGAATAGTTCTATCTGCTGCACAGCAGATAAACTCAAGTATCATTTCACAGAGTATAGGGTTGAATTACAATGTAGTGTTCTGAGCACAGGGCAGGATGTCACAAAATGGTAATTCCGGTCTTGTCTCTGACACTGCCGTCAGTACTCCCTGCCTTATATTTCTTACAAGAGGTATTCTGCTACAGATGTGATATCAGATGAAATCAGTATTAGGTTTAAAAGAAGCAAAAGCAGTAGTTCTTCACATGGCATAACTCAACGGTAGAATTCATTCCTACCAGAATTAATGATAAATTTCACTTCAAGGTCTTCTCAGTTTTCTATGTGACAGAAACAATTGAGTTAGCTAGGGTCATGTGATTAGTGTAAAAGAAGTAAAAGAATAATTTGCCACTAAAAGTGTTAAAAGCAACCCAGTGACATCTAGCTAGCAAAGCAGAAGGATTCAACGCATTTAAATGCATTAGTCCACTGGTGAAGAAAAAAGCCAATGGTCAAAGCAAAAGACACTCAGAATACTTCAGGTTCTCATTCATGATTCCACCCATTTTAAAAATCTCTCAGTTCTTTGTCTGAGGAAGCAGGAAAGGAGAAGTGACTTGCAGCCATGGGTGGAATGGTAGAGAGGGGTTCTACATGTAGGTTTTGCTATATTAAACACATTGGTGACACACTTCTTTAGTGCATAACTGAGCATAGAGATTCCTTACCTTCCTGAAAGGCTAATAATTTTTGTCTGCTATCACTTAGTGATAGCAGGCAACACCAAACTCAAACAACACCAGGCTCTAAAGCACAGGCAATGGGGAAAACCTTTCCCCAGAAAATGGCTGTGAAAGTAGGAAATCACGTGAATATAAAAAGGCTGTGTTTTGGACCAGGAACAAATTGTTGATAGTTAATTATCATTATAAAAGTTTGACTATAGTTTGACTCAACAATAAAAATGGGATTAAAATAAAAGTTTGAGAACTGAGTTTATGGCAGTTACTTTAAATTTTTTTGAATCCACCTCCAGCAGAAATCTTCCTCTCATCTCACTTCAGATACCTCTGTGGACCTCATACAGACTGAACTCTACCTGTTTCCCAGGATTCACAGTCTCTCTCTTGCTGAACACTGACTTCTGAAAAGAGTTAACCCTAAAACTCTACGTAACACTTGGTAACATCCTAATCCCCTGAGACACTCAAATTAACTACTTTAGTAGTGATCCCAAGTGTCTCCCTCTCTCTCTCAAATATATACATATTGTTCAAACTACTACTCAACATTAATTTCTTTATATTTTATTATATTCCCCAGGCACCACCAGGGACAGAGGGAACCTTTCCCAGTAGTATGCCAAAGGGCTGTCAAAGCCATCCAGAATGAAAACAGACCTGCCTACTTCAAGAGCAGACTGTCATATATTTTTTTCTTGTATAAATGAGTGACTGAAATGTTTCCATTTGACACAAAAAGCCTTGTTCAGGTCTTTCTCTGCATATAATAATGTATTCTATGGCTCACTCACTTTCAGGTTCAGAATTGGCATCCCTTCATTACATGTGCCAGCATACAGCACTCTTCTTGTCCTGTTACATGCACAGTACAAGCAAGCCACACAGGCATCAGATGAATTACTTGTACCTGTGTCTGACTTGTCTCCTGAACACCACACATACCTTGTGTTAAGTTACCTTTATATTTTAAGACAGTCAAGTCACAACCTAGGCATACACATCGTGTTTTCAGGTACCAGTCAATGGTTAGTTGTAGCACCTTGGGAAAGTGACACCTTGTTTGCCGGATAAGCAAACTTGCTAAACAAAGTATATTAACTGCTGAGTGTCCCCATTTCTCGTATCTCTGAAATGAGCATAAGATAAATACATTTCTGGTTTGAGATCAAAGGTATATTAGTATATATTAGTAGCTCCTCCTGATCACTGGAGAATTTAGTGTAAAACAGGTGTACTACTACTTACCCAACACTGTTGAATCAAGTTGATTCATGTGAAGTACCTAGACACCTTTGGAAGTGAAGTGTTATTACTACAGAACTGATCAGATGTGTACAGCAATACTGCATACAGCCTAATGCTATCATTACCTTAATGGCTAAATCACAATGTTCACTGGCAGTAGTGAGTTGTTCAATGTGTCTGTCCACTTCTGCTACTGATAAGCTGCAGCTGCTTTTCTTCCTCCCACAGACAACATTTTCCAGACCCGTCAGCACTCTTTGCAGTTCTGAATTCAAGTCACTACAGTTATCTAAAAGAAAACAAGACAAAACAAAACAAATATCACAATAATTACTGACAGTGAAAAAACGAACTCCAACCCAAGAAGTGCCTCTTGCAGAATGGCCGGGACTGATACTGTTCAAGGAATGTTCTTGCACTCTGCCACTTTTTCCTTAATAACTGATAGACTTAAATACCATAACCACATCAACTGAAATAATGGGTTACCTCCCATATGACAAATATCAGTCCCCCTATCTAAAGTGCACATTCTTTCTTCAGAAATCTCTCTTTTCTGAAGAACATTGTAAGACATCACATGCTCATAATCTAGGACATTTTTTATGTTGCTCTTTCGACCATTCAAGGCCTATCATCCTGATTTCACTAGCCTCACAAGTTTCTCTCTGTAAATACAACATTTTTTTCTGTCTGATACATTCATTGATGTTATGACTTGATGTTTTTCAGAGGAATTTTTGTGGTTGTACTTAGATACTGACTGATTTTTAAAAGTCCTGATGTTCACAGAAGTGATCCCCACCAACTATCCAAGAGTCCATGTTTTATTTTAATAGCTATTCCTTCTTCAAATGCAACTGCAGAATATTCAGGGATCATAACACCACAGCTTGTTATTTGTTATTTTCGTACTACAACCATATTAGCACCTTACATGACAACACTATTTTAATTATAAAATGCAGCAGACAATCACTTTCTTTCCTGTCTTTAAGCAAACTTCTTCTAGTGCTTTGAGCACTGTCATAGCATCCTTCATTTATGTGAGAACAAGTAGGTCTCTGCACCTTGCTAGCTGTCTCACTTCATAAATTATTTGCATTTTTCTTAGGCTCACCTCTGGTGACAGACAGGCAGACGTGTGGCAGAATTCACCCCTGTGCTGCCTCTCAGATATGCTAGTTAGTTGTTCTGGCTTACTACGTAAGAGTTTGCAATACCTACCCACAAGCATACAAGCACATCATACAAGTAGTGCACTATGAGACAGCAGTGGACCCACAGTTCCTATAATCCTACTAAAAACAGTGGCAGTCATTCTCATTGGAGGGTGTTCTTTCTGTATTACTGCTGGAAGCGCTTTGCCATGGTCAGAATTTAGGGGTAGCCTCACAGCAGTGGTTCTTACAGGGGACTAAACCAGTGTGGCATTGAACTGGGTCTGAATTTTAACAGACATGAGTCACTTGATTATTGTAGACTGCCTTGAAATTTCTGTGTGCAAGAGAAGATTGAAAGCTGCTGAAGAGATGAGATGATGAGGAAGTGAAAACATGTAACTCCATTATCATAAATCTAGCTCCACAGCCTAATACACATAAACGGCACGAAGCTTAGCCAGGGGAGGTTTAGGTTGGGTATCAGGAAAAGGTTTTTCACCCAAAGGGTTGTTGAACACTAGAACAGACTCCCCAGGGCAGTGGTCACAGCACCAAGCCTAACAGAGCTCAAGAAGCATTTGGACAAGGCTCTCAGGCACATGGTGTAATTCTTGGGGTGTCCTGTGCAGGGCCAGGAGTTGAACTCCATGATCCTGAAGGGTCACTTTCAACCCAGCATATTCTATGATTCTATGACTCTATGAAACACAAACCTATTGCTGACCAAAAAGAGTTCAGAATGACCCCACAGTATTATATGAAAAATGTGAATGCGCAACATATAAACTTTATTCTTGGAAGTCATATTCACTAATTTCTGACTAGCAGCCACCCATCTGCTATAATAATACCAAAAAAGCCCTTTATTATCTTAACACTCACTTATAAGCAGCATCACAAGCAAGACACTTACTTGTATAAACCTTTGGTTTGTTTGCTTGAATGTTTCCATAACGTCTTCTATAACAAACATTCTGTACATTTAAACAACTTTCACACAAAGACCTTGTGTTGTTGGGTTTTGTTCCTGCAGTAACATTTTCCCCATAAAATAATGGTTTACAATGTGAGAACTCCATTTTTGACAGAAAACCTGTGAAACCCAAGATGTACTAGAGATTCATAGTTCTAGCTCTAAGTGTTCTATTGCCTGCACAAATGGAGGAGCATATCCACTTGCTTTACTAAGTCACTGATGCTCACTCCATTAGGGCAGTAAGCAAATCATGCACGTGGTTATTAGAAAGTAAATATGGAAAAAATGCAAGAGCCCCTAGAGTTAACATTCTTATTTTGTCTGCTGCTACACATGACATCCCATCCTTGAGGGAAAGGCAGCACTCAAGATTCATAGATCCTCATGGTCAAAAGGAATGACAGAAGTTGGAAGGTTCACAAAAGCTTACAAAATTTTATCAGTAGATTACACATTTGGCATGGAAATTGGTATATTAGTCTCTGGCCTACCATATAAGCATACAGCAGTGGGTTTTGGATAATGGGGCAGTGTGAAAGGGAAGAGAGAAAGAAAGAGATGAATTAAACAGGGGGAGAGAGAAAGAGAAGAAAGAGAGAGAAAGATCATCAGTCCTGTCTCCAGCATGANGGAGGTTTCTTGCTTTCTGTGCAAATTGGTTACCATGTACTTTCAGACCTCTCTGGAGAGGGACTGGAGGCTTTGGGTAGTCTTGATCCCTCCCTAGAGTCCAGGCCCACTTCTTGGTCTCATTCTTGNGCAGAGCAAGCACACTGGGCTTTGTGGGGGTATCTGTTTGTAGGTAAGTTTTTCCCACTCTGGAGGTTTCTTGCTTTCTGTGCAAATTGGTTACCATGTACTTTCAGACCTCTCTGGAGAGGGACTGGAGGCTTTGGGTAGTCTTGATCCCTCCCTAGAGTCCAGGCCCACTTCTTGGTCTCATTCTTGCACTTGCTGTATACTCTGTTGTGCTTATCTCCAAGAGCTAAACAAGGACATTTGCCCCAGAAAAGTGCTGCCTGTACCTCCATACAGCTCCCTTCTCCAACCACATCCTGATCTTTCCCACAGCATGTTATTACCAACAATCCTTGATTGGCTCCACATCTACCTGGCTACTGGTGTTTGAGACATACACATCATGCCTTTTATCTTATAGGCTTCTACACTACATTTCATTTTATTGCTGTGTTTCCTACTGTCATCAGAAACTTAAACAGATAACTTGCTGTTAACGTACACAAATCCTGGTTCAGCTCCACCCCACAAAATAAAAAAAATCAAAGCCCTGATAAAAAAAAAATGCTGAAAAGTGTTTCATTTGTTTGGTTAAAAGAAAGCTAAAGGAAAAAAAAGTCCTCATATTCCAACCTGATCAAGAAGGAACTTAATAGTAAACATTAACTTTTCAAAGTAAAAACACTAATTTTTTAAGAACATAAAAACCTCTGCTAAAATATCTTCATCCTACATTCTGTTAATGCTTTGAATTCCATAGGTCAGACACTTCAGAATTACATTATTTTTAATATTGTTCTATCAATATTTCTAGAAATTAAAGACAGTGAAATACAAATGTGGCAGGTCTTGAATTGATAAACAATACAGCATAGAAAATAAAACTAGCATTCTGAAGAGAACTCTGGAAATCAGTCATAGTGAGGATTACACGAGACTTCTGCTAGTCTACAGCTGTGGTCCTCAATTGTGTCCAGATACTTAAAACATTATTATACTGGAGGTCTAGCATCTCCTCAATGGCTGTATTGCAAACTGTATGAAGAAAATATTCCATACTTGGAAGTACTTCAAAAAAGCAGTAATTGTGCTTGCATGACAAAATAAACTGAAGGAAAGTTGCTTGCCTTCTCAGTTCTTAACCAGAAAAAAAATCAGTTGCAGACTGTCTGGAGGTCCTCTCTCCTTGCACTTTATTTGAACAGCTTGTGTCAGATGCATCCCTCTCTAAATCCACTTCAGCAAGCTATGTCTTCCATGCTCCAGAAAGGCTCTCTTTCTGCCACGAGAAGGCATTGTGTCTGCTGAGAAGCACAACTCACCCACATCTGCAGTAACCATGGTGGACTGATTCTCTGGTACTGAAAGAGAATTCTGGTCCATGCTGCGTGAGTCTTCATTAACCTCCTGCTGGCTTTGGCTGAGCTCCGACCGCAGCTCTGAGAGCTCATCTTCCTCCCTGGGAGACAGAGCAAAGGCAGAAATAAAATCCTCTGAAGAAATAAGCATCTTCCATTACACTTATGTCGGACCTCTCAGCTGATCCACAGCATACAATCCACACAAGTTTTGTCCAGTCAGCAGAGAAGACTTTATACCCTTCACTGCTATGCCCATAATACCCACTTGCAGCAGCCAGCACCTGGCTTCCATTTCTTTATTCCCAAGTTCACTATTACTCCAGACTACTGCAGAAAGGAACAACAGGTGGAACTGAGTGCTAGCAAGTATATGTGCAAGGATATACACTACTCTGCAGTAACTCCCCAAGTGGTAATTCACACAGATCATCACAAGTAGCTTTGATCCCACAGTGGATTAGAAGTAACTGGTTTTGGTCTCTTTCTCAGTTCAAGGATGTCATCAGCTTGTGTGCAAAGCAAGCATGCACATGCACGTACTTGCATATGTGTACCAAAATGCTCTGGGAGACAGATAGATTTTTCATTTTCTCAAAAGAGAGGGAACAGATAAGTAAGTATTGCACTGAACTGCTGGAGGTAGTGGAAAATAAAAAGCCTCAATTACCTAGGTTTGAACTTATTTGTCAAGCTGGTTCAACTAAAATAATTGAGGACACAAAGTACTTTAGCTAAAGCTAATGAGCTTAAAAAATCAGGGCTTTTCCCTCCTGTCTCCACACAAAGAGTTCAAAGAGTTCTTCTGGGAAAGAACACAAGTAAATGAATAATAGCTTTTCCTGAGAACATTTGTAAATATTTTTTCTTTTGACCCACTTGCTGATTTCACTCAAAATTTTTTTTCTTAATTTTATAGTGACTGTTTTTACATTAAAGTATCTGTTTTAAACATACAAAACCCAGCAGTTTATCCAGGCGAGGATCCTCTCTGATAGTAAACAAACAGCCATTGTTTTGTTACACACTAAATCACAGACAGAGATTAATTTTACTGCAGAGTCAGCAGAAAAATGTGAGAATGGAAACAATGAGAAACAGCAAAGACCTATCTGGTGATCGGCATCTGGGAGGGGCATCTGTAATGTGTCTGCTGTGTGTATCCTATATGGTGATGAGTGTTTCTTGCAGGATTCAGCTTCAAGATGTGTCTGGATTTGTCAGACAAAATAGCAGAGAAGACGGCCCATACATACTGGGATCAATGACAGAAGTAAAGTCTGCTGTCAGGATTGCAGAGGTGACAACTTACGAACTTGGCTCAAAAACTAAAAAAAGAAATTGTAGCTTGCTTGCCAAGCAGGGTTTCCCAAGGTATTGAGATGTAATTTCAGGAATTTAAGGAAAGTGTGATTTTATTAGAAGCACTCAGTGACTACTACCAAACAAAATCAGAGAATCATAGAATTATCAAGGTTGGAAAAGACATTTGAGATCATCTAGTCCAACCTATATCCCAACACCAACCCTTCTAAACCATGGTTTAGTGCCATCTAAACCATGGCACTAAGTGCCTCACTAAGTCTTCTCTTAAATACCTCCAGGGACAATGACTCCACCATCTCTCTGGTGGTGGATTCGCCATTCCAATGGCAAAACACCCTTTCAGTGAAGAATTTTTTCCTAATACCGAGCCTAAATCTCCCTTGATGGAGCTTGAGACTGTGTCCTCTTGTTCTGTCACCAGTTGCCTGAGAGAAGAGACTGACCCCCACCTGGCTACAACCTCCTTTCAGGCAGTTGTAGAGAGTGATAAGGTCTCCCCTGAGCCTCCTCTTCTCCAGGCTAAACACCCCCAGCTCCCTCAACCTCTCCCCACAGAGCTTGTGCTCCAGACCCCTCACCATCCTTGTTGCTCTTCTCTGGAAATGTTCGAGCATCTCAACATCTGTCTTAAACTGAGGGACCCAGAACTACACACAGCAGTCAAGGTGCAGCCTAGCCAGTGCCCAGTACAGGGGAAGGATAAATTCCCTAGTCCTGCTGGACACTATTCTTGATGTAGGTCAGGATGCCATTGATCTGTGCACACTGCTGGCTCGTATTAATTTTCCTGTCTACCAGTACACCCAAGTCCTTTTCTGTCTGACCACTCTCCAGCCACACTGTCCCCAACTTATAGCTTTGCATGGGATTATTGTGACAGAAGTGTAGAACCCAACACTTGAACTTACTGAATTTCATCCCATTGGAATCAGCCCATCTCCCCAGCCTGTCAGAGCCCCTCTGTAGGGCCCTCCTACCCTCTAACAGATCGACACTTGCCCCCAGTTTGGTACCATCTGCAAACTTGCTAATGGTGGACTCAATTCCCTCATCCAAATCATCAGTAAAGATATCAGACAAAACCAGGCCCAATACCAATCCCTGGGGGACACCACTAGTGACCAGCCACACCATTCACCACCACTCTCTGGGCTCGGCCATCCAACCATTTCCTAACCCAGCACAGGATGTTTGTGTCCAAGCCACGGGTTGCCATCTTCTCCAGGAGTTTACTATAAGGGACAGTATAGAAGGCTTTACTGAAGTCTAGGTAAACCACATCCACAGCCTTCCTCTCATCAAGGAGGTGAGTCAACTGATCATAAAAGGAGATCAGGTTGGTCAGGCAGGACCTACCCCTCCTAAATCCATGTTGGCTGGGCCTGATCTCCTAATTATCCTGCAGGTGGCTGCATGATTGCATACAGGATTATCTGCTCCATAATTTTACCTGGAACTGACGTCAGGCTTACAGGTCTGTAATTGTTTGGGTCCTCCTTCTGGCCCTTCTTGTGGATGGG